>CAODLS010877566.1:0-30575 GCA_948243855.1 Flueggea neowawraea
TTTTGTCACACGATATCTCATCTAAGCATAAGGCATGATCACATGTCAACCTTATATTGCTTAGCATGTTTCTTGATCTCAAGTAGATTGATATAACAAATGACATTGATAAACCCCTTTATCAATTCATTCGAGTATGCATATATTTCGTCAATCCTATTCATCAAGTGGCCAAGAGATATCACTCTTCATAAGAGGAACAAATTCATGACTCTCACTATCACTCCTCTACATGATTCATGACATATCCAATCATAGCATTTATTGCTACCCTGTTACGGATAACGTTTGACTAAGTCAAAACATGCGATTCCTCATGTAAGAGTCGATAGTGAGTTTCAGTCAGATGACTCAAACATCACCACATGTATGAAAGCTACTTTGTGACAACAATCCATGATGTGCTTTCATAGCGGGTCAGTCCAATATATGTTCCCTAACATATATCTATGTTCTAAGTTGATATCTCATATCCATAATCAGTAAAACATGATTATCCACTTAGAAACATACTAATCTTGATTCATCATCATTCATATGATAATGATCGATCATGGACGTTTAGAATAGTATTCGATTACCTTAGGGTTTTACTATCAAGTCGTACTTGATGTCACAAGGAAGAATAAACTATTCATAGAGATTTTATCTTCATAAAACATACAATATTTCAAGTATATGAAATGAAATGCCTCTTTATTAAATGATAAATCAAATGACAATGTATATCATGATTAGACTAGGGCACTAAAACTAACACGGCTCCGTAAAAGCTTGTTCATGGCTCAATTCGATAATAAACCAGTCGATCTTGAACAAAATTTAAAGTGCGACTTCGTAAACGAGCTGAGCTTGAACACCCAGAAGCTTAGCTCGAAGAGCTCGCAAAAAGGGCTCATTCATGTGTTCGCGAAAAGGCTCACGAACAGGCTCGTTAAATAGGCTCATGAACATGCTCATTTAATAAGCTTGTGAACATGCTCGTATAATAAGCTCGTGAAATTGCTCATTTAATAAGCTCGTAACAAACGTCGACTTTGGGCTCAATTATTAAGAATATGCACTACATATTATGTATTCTAATTCTACTTTTAAATTATTTATATGTAACATGAATAGGTGTACAAAGGTGTGTATAGCATGAAATTTAAGTGTCCAAAGGTGTATTCAACATGAAATTTAGGTGTTCAACATGAAATTTGGATTTACAAAGGTGTACACAATGTGAAATTTTAATTGTACAAATGTGTTAACAACTCATTTAAGTGTACAAAGGTGTATAAAACATGAAATTTAGGAGTATAAAGGTGAAAACATTAAATTTAGGTGTATAAAAATGTAAAGAAAAATAAATTCAGGTGTACAAGCACGGTGTTATAAAGGTGTATTTCAGGTTATGTACACCTTTATACAGTTAAATTTCATGTTGTTTACCTTCGTACACTTATATTTCATGTTGTATACCTTTGCACACCTAAGTTTCATGTTGTGTACACATGCGTATGCTTAATTTCACGTTGTGTATACCTTTGTGCACCTAACTTTCATGTTGTATATCTTTGTACTCCTAAATTTTAGATTGTGTACACCTTCCTACACATACACTTCATGTTGTACACCTATGTACACCTAAATTTCATGTTGTTTACACCTTTGTAAACCTAAATTTTAGGTTTTGTACACCTAAATTTCATGTTGTGTACAAAGGTATAACCCTACAATTTAGGTATACAAAGGTATACATAACCTGAAATATAGGTGTATAAAGGTGTACAAAGCCTTAGAAATGCTATAAGCCTATAAATACAATAATACATCATATACTATAAACTCAATTAGAGTACATGTAAGTTGTAACCTCTATAATATATATGCTATATCATAAAATCTATTTCATAATTCATAAACCTCAAACAGAAAACTAGTACACACTAAATGTAATTAACATTAAGTACGTACACACTAAATGCTATTACTTGAAAGACAATAAGTAGTTTAATGCTCAAATGCTATTGTTTCTTCAATTTAGTTTAAGTATCTTTTGATCAATTATAAGCTATATTTGAATATATTATACACAAAACTCTATAGCATAAACCTCAAACTCTATATTATAAACTCAATTAAACTACTTGTAAGTTGTAACATCTATATACTATACCATAAATTCTATACCCTAAACTTCAAACACAAATTAAGTCCACAAATGTATTTCATGTTGTTTCTTGTAGTGTCTTTAGCATTAGTTAAAGTATGTTTTTATCAACATATTTGAATATATCATATATATTAGAGTGCTTGTTTAGTTAATTGTTTTCACTATATATTCCTATTATTTCTTGAAAGACATTAAATAGTTCAATACACAAATATTATTGTTATAAACTATACAAATCTTTTAGTTTTTATAAACTATATTTACTATATAATGCTACTGTTTCTTGAAAGACATTAAGTTGTTGTGTACACAAAAGCTATTGTTTTTTCAAAATTATCTAAATTATTTTTTGATCAATTATAAACTATATATTTGAATATATTATACACAAAAATATAATAGTCTTTCAATTGTTATAAACTATATTTTCTATATATATTACAATTTTTGATCAATTAAAAATATTGAATATATTGTTAATTTTTTTAAATTAAATATAGATTAGAGACTCACCAAATGAAAAAAAAAAACCTTTACAGGCTTACTAGCCACAGCCCGATAAGCCCAGCCCCAGTCCACTCAAAAAACCCACACGGTCCACACCACCTAGCCCAACAGCCGTAATCCACTAAAAAAAAACCCACATGGTCCACTCTTCAGTCTTCACAAAACAAACGTGACACCCCACTCCACTGTCCAGTCTCCAGTCTTCACAAAATAAAAAGCCCTAGCGTTGCACGCCTCACACCCCCTTCAACCTTCGTCGCTTCCATTTTCCTTTGACCCCATTCCAATGTCCGCCGCTCTTCCTTCGCCACTTTCATCTGGATCTGACTGTCTCTCCTTCACGATATATATATATATATATATATTTGTCTTATGATGTGAGGTTTTTTACCTTCGTCTTTTAGATCTTGTTTTTACTCTTTGAAGATATATAGTGTTGTATGTTTTGAACCATGACTTTGCATGATTAGAAATCAATGCTGGTTTGTTTAGTGTTATTTGGTTTTATTTTTTGAACCATTTCTTTTTTGATCGGGCTATGTGTATTTTTTGTTTATCCAAAGAACATTTTTCAAGTGTAAGATAGTGGTAATGTAGCCACCCTTTCTTGAAGAAGTCCAGTTCAACTTTTTCAAATTCTGAATTTGCCGTGGGTAACCTGACTAAATTGAATAGAGAAATTTAGCATATTAGTTACAAATTATAATTCAAAATTCAATTTAATTTATGAGATAAATTTTCGTTATATTCCAGATTATCATGATCAGAAATCAAGGCTGGTTTTTTGTATTAGTGTTATTTGGTTTTATTTTTTGTGTTGTGAAAACTAAAACTGGATTTCATTTAAAGATTTTAATTCAGTTCAATTAAAATCTTTGTTATTTTATTTTGCTATTATCAGTGATGTATTGTCATTGTTTTCTAACATTTTGCTCCTATTACCATAGGACGTTTATTTTATGGACATCAGATCAATGCAGAATTCGACCACAAAGATGAGGAGTTGGGTGAAGACGTGAAACCATTAAGGAACAAAAATGAGGCCCAATTTTTCATTTAAAGATTTTCATTCAATTCTATTAAAATCTTTGTTATTTTATTCTGTAAAACTTAATTGCAATAATCAATTAATCATAATATTGCACCAAACATAATGCCTAAGATCTTAGAACATTATAGTTTCCATACAACATATAATCATTAGCGGAAGTATACCTTGCTTCATGGCTAGAATCGAATTTGAATAAACTACCACGAACAAGAACAAGATTAAACTATGTTTCTCTGTCCTTGCCTCTTTAGGGTTTTTGTATTGACAATCAATGTGATGGAGAATAGCTATCTCTTTTATAGGTAGAGAGATGACCAATTTAGGGTTTCCTAGTGGGTTTAGGTAATGTTTCATCAACATGATATATTAATTCAGTAAAACTCTAAAATAATATTTCTTCTATAACTAATAGAAATTTAGCACTTATTAAACCAATTGACTTAATTATTTTCCATGGGCCACATACTAAAATCCAACATTCTCCCACTTGGCCCATGGAAGATCATATTGGTTTAATAGCAACATAGTATGCATAGTAAAAACTAAATCCTTTATTACATTGGTCATGACGTTAATCATTATTAAGCAAAAGATTAAAAAGGATCATAGAGGTTGTACGTCAAATAATCTAACATATTTCCTTCTATGTATCACTGTATTAGCTCAAGACATAACATGATACATGTCATAATGGTCCAATGATAATGTCTTTTGAAAAGACAACATTCTAATACTCATATTAATTAATCATGTATATACAATAAATTATAAAAAAATGGTATTAAGATAAAAAAACAATACTTAATTGAGCTCAGAGTGTCAAATAATCAAAATGCACAAAACATCATTAATATATTTTTAATGTTACTCAATAATGTCAATTCTTTTGACATGTTCTTTAAATGTCTTTGGCTCTAATCCTTTTGTCAAAGGATCTGCAATCATAAGATTGATGCTAATGTGCTTAATTGACACTCTTTGTTTCTGAACTTCTTCTTTAACAGCCAAGTATTTAATTTCCATATGATTTGCACCCTTTGAATACTTGTTGTTTCTTGAAAAGAAGATTGTTAAAGAATTATCACAATAAAATTTCAGTGGCTTGGCAATACTATTGACAATTCCAAGTCTTAAAAGAAATTTCTGTAGCCATAAACCATGAACAGTAGCCTCAAAGCATGATACAAACTTGGCTTCCATAGTGGATGCAGCCATGACAGACTGCTTTGCACTTTTCCATGAAATTGTTCCTCCCGCTAGAAGGAACAAATAGCCAAATGTGGATTTTCTGGCATCAGCACATCCAGTGTGGTCGGAAAATGCATATCCAATCACTTATAGATGATCAAATTTTCTGTAAGTAAGCATGCGATTTTTTGTCTCTTGGAAGTATAGCAATACTTTCTTTACATCTTTCCAATGAATCATTCCTAGATTACTTTGATATTTACTCAGCATTCCTATGGAAAAAATGATGTCTGTGCATATATATGCATATGGAATTCTTTCCATTTTTGTGCATTCCAATTCATTCTTTGAACATTGCTCAAGGATAAATTTGTCTCCTTTCTGAATTGGAACAACACCTGTAGAGCATCTCTCCATCTTAAATTTCTCTAAAACTTTGTTGATATAAGCTTTCTAAGACAACCCAAACAATCCTTGTGTTCTATCACGAAATATTTTAATTCTTATCATATAAGATGTTTTACCCAAATCTTTCATTCCAAAGTTTTTTAGAGAGAAATTGCTTAGTCTCATGCAATATACCAAGATCATTAGCAACAAGAAAAATATCGTCAACATGTAGCACTAAAATTACAAACTTGTTCCCACTCAACATTAGATATATACATCGATCAACGATGTTTTCCTTAAATTCAAAAGAAGTAATGGTATTATTGAACTTAAAATACCATTGTCTGAAAGCTTGCTTTAGTCCATATACTGACTTCTTAAGTTTACACACCATGTGCTTCTTTCCTTCCACCACAAACCCATTTGGTTGGTCCATGTAAATTACTTCTTATAAGCCTCCATTCAGAAAGGCGGTTTCACATCCATTTAATGGAGCTCTAAATCATAATGAGCTACCAATGCCATAACAATTCTAATTGAGTCCTTTTTATAAATTGGAGAAAATGTCTCATTATAGTCAATACCATCCTTTTGAGTGAAACCCTTGGCAACAAGTTTGGATTTATGTCGTGTGATTTTGCCTTATGTTGCATTTGGTTACAAAGACCTACTTAGAACCGACTATTTTACAACCTTCAGGCAATTCAACGAGTTCCCAAACTCCATTAGTTTCCATGGAATTTAACTCATCTTTCATAGCATCAAACCATTCCACAGAATTTTCACTTTCCATGGCCTTTGAAAATGAAACTGGATTATTATCTATACTTAAGTCATTTTCTAACTCTTGTAGATAAACCAAATAATCATTCCGGATAACAGATCTCCTTTCTCTTAGAGATCTTCTTAATGCTACTCTTTGTGGTTCATTCATCACAGGCTCGTTGTTAATGGCTTCATTCTCTGAAGCATCATCATTCATATGTTGGTCTTACACATTATCAAGCCCAACATGTGTGGGAACCAAATTTGAGAAGAAGTTACAGGCAAAGAGACTTTCACTTTAACTTCGTAGATTTCAATTTTACGTGGTTTCATAATAATCCCACTGACTTTGCCATTTTCAAAAAACCTGATATTTCTAGTTTCAACAATTCTCATACTATGGTTAGGACAATAAAATCTATACCCTTTAGACTTTTCTGGATAACCAATGAAAAATTCACTGGTTGTTCTTAAATCCAATTTCTTCTCACGTGGATTATAAATTCTTATTTCTACAGGGCAACCCCAAACATACAGGTGCCTTAAGCTAGGTTTCCTTCCAGTCCACAGTTCAAAAAGAGTCTTTGGAACTGTTTTACTAGAAACCTATTTAACAAATACTCGGCAGTTCTTAATGCATACATCCACAATGATAAGGGTAAAGAAGAATTACTTAACGTACTCCTAACTATGTCCATTAATGTATGATTACGCCTTATTGCAACACCATTTTGTTGTGATGTTCCTGGCATTGTATATTGAGCATATACACCTCGAATTTCAAGGAACTTAGCAAATGGAACGGGATTTTGGCCAGTTTGTCATATTTTCCATAATATTCACCACCCCTATCAGACGTGACACTTTTCACCTTCCTATCTAATTGTCTTTCTACCTCGTTGATAAACACTTCTAAAGCATTTACCGATTGTGATTTTTTATGCAGCAAATAGACATAACAATAACGTAAAAAATCATCAATAAAGGTGATGAAATATTTTTCTCCATTAAATGATGAAACATCGAAAGGCCCACAAATATTAGTATGTATTATTTCAAGGAGTTGTGTGCTTCTTATGTCAACTTTCTTATTTGTATGTTTTATGTATTTTCCTTTAATACAATCCACACAAATACTAAGGTCAGTAAAATCCAAATTTGGAAGGATTTCATTCTTTAATAACCTTATCATTCTTTCTTTGGATATGTGACCCAATCGTTTATGCCATAAGTAAGTTGAACTTTCATTTCCTAAACTACGCTTACTTCCAATTCTGTGATGCAAGGTCAACAAGGATTACGAGAAAATGTTGTCAAGCTTTAGTTTGTACAATCCATCACACAAAACACCAGAACCAATAAAGGAATTGTGTTTAAACAAGCTAAAGCATCCATTCCAAAATTTAAAAGAATATCCAGATGCGTCAAGTTTAGACAAAGAAACTAAATTTCGAGAAATGGAAGGAACATAAAAAGTTTTAAAAAAGTCCAAATGATTTCCAATATCTAAAATCAAATGATAGGTTCCAATAGCTTCAACCAGAGTTTTGACTCGATTTCCCATAAATACAAACTTTTCATTGAACTTTATGGTTTAGGTCATAAGGAATCCATGCATCACATTAGTAACATGAGTGGTACATCCATAATCAATCTACCAAGTATTAGAAGGAAATTTTTCCAAATTCGATTTGAAACATACAAAAGCATTAGGCTTACCTTTCTTTTCGTTTTTTGGCAATCTTTATGGAAGTGTCCAAACTTTTTGCAGAAATGACACTTCTCACATTTTGGTTCCTTTTTTTTTTTAATTGAATTAGATGCCCCATTAATATTATATAATTTTTAAACACCTATGTTTTTCTTCTCGTTGTGCTTCTTAACAGCTCCTTTATGCCCCACAAGATTGATAGAGTAGATACCTTGTTTCCTCTTAAATAAGAATACTGTATAATTCATTCACCCTCCATTCATATATTATTGTATAGTAACTCATTGGGAATGGTCCATATTTAGGAGGTAACGAGTTTATAATAAACTGTATATGGAACTTTTCACCCACTTCCATTACCATGGACTTCAATTTTGCTGCTATATTGATCATTTTAGTCACATGTTCTTTTATGGAATGAGAACAATCAAACTTTATAGTGGTTAACATAGCTATTAATGTTCCAACACGTGACTTATCAACAATTTCAGATTTAGAGATATTTTCCACAAACTTTAGTATTCCCTAGCATTTTTAGTATTGCGAATTGTAGCCTTAATGTTGCTAGCTATAGTCATTCGCATAAAAATTAAGCTCAGTCTATTTGATCTTTCCCAAGCCTCATGGAAAAATTGTTCATTAGCTCTACCAGTGGTAGTAAGAGCAGCGGGCTTTATGGTCACAAGTGCCAAATCAAGATTCAGGACACCTAAGTCAAAATGAATTTGTTCAAACCATTTTGTGAAATTAAGTGTAACACCCTTACACTTTCCATGTGATTTAAACTATATTCATATAATCACACATAATCATATACCATTATGAAAATCTAGCAAGATAATACATTTTCCTTATGCAAACATAACCATATACTTCAATATAGGTCATATATTCAAGTCAATTTCAAACTTTTATAAACACAAGCCGAAAACTCAGCTAACTATATATGCAAATGCTGAGGAGGAGAGAGTCTAGAACACCAGCTGGCCGACCTATGACTTATATTGTTATCTACAAACTCCAAGTTCAAGTCAACCAAAAAGATCTATCAACAATGGTAACCTAGAAAATATATTTGCGCTTTATATGAGTCACAACTTAATAAGCATAAATCATCATAGATCAAACTAAAAAAAACACAAGCATATAACAAATAATTGATTAACTATGTCACACAAAAATATGCATATGACAATATGTTCCATTTTATGTTATGACCAAACAAGCCAATTATCGTTCCAAGATTATTGTATGCCACTGCATAATTGGCTGACCAACATCATATAAAAATTGATCTGAAGGTATCCTGTGTAATAATGACCCGAAGGTCTCCTGTCTGAATATGACCCGAAGATCTCCTGTGTAATAATGACCCAAATGTATCCTGTATAATAATTGGCGAATATTAAAGCATGATGGTCACAACGACTTTATTAAGTCCAGTATAAATGCATCAACATGTGAAACATTTGATAATCAATATTCATTTAAAAGCGTTCCATTCCATATGTACAATGGACATTCTCAACATGTCCATATAGCAAACCATATGAAGATTCTCAACGTATAGCATATGTCATATAAGTCTAGCTAGTCACCCATTTGTCCAAGTAATCATATCAAGAACACATCTTTAAACACAAATCATATAACACACATTTAAATTTAATCTCAAGTTTATACTCACATGTGCCTCCAATATAAAATAAGCACTCACAACTTTTAGTTTCCATATATGATTGTTCAAGTTCTTCGAATCTACACAATATTAAAATTATTTATCAATATCAAATATGTTTTTGTGTAAAATTATACACTAGTCCCTTAGTTACAACTTCTTGTTCAATTTAGTCCATTTATCCTAACGAATGACGTAAACTCTGAATTTTCTTAATCTACAGGTTAACTTCATCTTTAAATTATAAGGACCTATTGTTTTTCTCTTTCTCGTGTTTTGTTATAACAAATTTCAAATCAATCCCTATTATTGAAAATATAACACAACAATCCCTATTGTAGTGTTCTCAGTTTAATCTCAGCTGAATAGTATGTATTCAATTTAACATTTTCAAAGTTGTAGATTTTCAATTAAGTTTACGTAAATTGCATTTGGAAGAAGACATTCCAACCTTTCTGGGCATATAAACTAGGATTCCTAATTCAATTTGTACAATTTATAGAAAATTTATAAAATTAACCTATCTTTTTCTCTGCTTCTTCTTCAGGACAAATTGAGCATCATCTAATGTTATGACAATTTCTCATTCATTTTAGCTTCAAATCAAACTCCATAAATTATATCAAAAATTAGACAAAATATATTTCTAACCACATGAATTATTTTCTAATTCAGTTTACACAATATTTGACAAATTTTCAAAGTCAGGTCAAGGGCTGTAATAGGTTAGCCAGTCCTTTACTCAATGTTTTGATCATGGTTTACTCTATTCAACTTCAAATAAAAAATGGTTTGTTGATTTAGAAATTAGACTCATCTACCCTTGTTTCAAAAAAATATCAAATTCTAATTCAAAATAAATAAATCTTAGTGAATTTTACACCTAAACCTAAAATCAAGTTGTATTATATGAAACTATAAACATAACCAGACTTAGATAAACAAATATAACTCTATAAATACATGGAATTAAGATTCCATTAGAAGACATATATATCTACAAATTTTATATTTTCCACTTTTCCAAATTAGGAATCCATGGGTTTCAAAATCTGGTTACAAACAGACCGTTTCTACAACATCTGTAGTTAGGGCAGTTTATACTATTTCAACCATAAATATGAAACAACATAGAATTTGATTAATCCTTTCCATAGGAATCTATAGGACACATAAATATACAAGTTTCATTCTTTGAGTTTCCTATAATTATGTCTCTAACGTGTTCAAAAGTATGAATGAAACAGAGACTAGTCAAGAGCTATTACGGGTTCAGGATTACCTTTGCTTTGTCTAAGCTCTTTTTTGGAGGATTGATGGTCAATTGTGTGTGAGAGCTGTTTTGCACGAATTTTAGGACTGGAGGGATGGTTTTGTTGCTGTGGCTTTGGACGAAAAGGGTGTTTGAAAGAGTATATATATATATATATATATATATATATAAGAGGTAGTAAGGTTTTGATCTTATCTTAATTGATGTGTCATGTGTACATGTGTTCATTAAACATTTGAGCATGTGGAAAATTTTTGCCTTAATTCATTTAATAAGTAACAAGTGTTCACTTAATATTTAGACATATGGATAACTTTTGTTTAGAAGGTCTTGTCATGTGTTAAATTTTAGATGATAGTGATCTTTACATACATATGTAGATTAGTTATTTTTTACTTTTTCACCACGCTTACTATTTATTGTCATCCTTGTCCTATCTTATTATACCTCATACACATTTCCTCTTCAACTTAGATTCTTTTATTCTATTGTAATCTTATCTGACACAATCTAAAGTAATATTCCAATTATACATAACGAACTATATGTCATGAAAATGCATATGCAATGCATGTACCAATATGTGTATACTATACATGGTTAATTGGGGTTGGGGTGTCACATTCTCCCATCAAAAAAATTCCGTCTCCGAAATTCAATTCCTTTTTTCTCAAAAAAGTTATGATATTGGCGTCTCCTGTTCTTTTCTATTTTCCATGTAGATTCTTCCCTTAAGTGATGTCTCCAAAACACTTTTACTAAAGGAATTTCCCTATTTCTTAATTGTTTCTTCTTATGGCCGATAATTTCAACTGGTACTTCAATATACGTTAAATTATCAACAACTTCAATCGGTTGATCACTCAACATGGATAGGATCTTATATGTGCCTTCTAAGCTCGAATACTGTAGAGCCAAGCCAAGCTGAGCCTAAACATCCCAAATATCGGCTCGGCTTGACTCGATTGCAACTCCGCTTGTAAAATCATTTATAGTTGACCAAATACTACCCAATGACTCCATTGCGGTTGTTGGGATGGTTTTTGATTTGCTCTCAAATTCTACGTAGCTAATGAACTCGGTGTTCCTTCCTACCTTTTCTTTACTTCCCCTGCTCCTTTTCTTGGTTTCATGCTGTACCTACCAACACGGAATGACCAACTCCGTACCGAGTTCCAAGAAATGAGTCCGAGTTAAAAACACCCGGTTATGTTAATCCCATTCCAATTAGTGTCTTGCCATCTTTTCTTTTCAACAAAGAAGTGGATACATTTCTATGCGAAATCACTCAAGGAGATTCAAGGAAGTGAAGGGTATAGTTGTTAATACATTTTCCGAGCTAGAGCCTTATGCAATTAGTTCCTTATCAGGTTATAGGAATGGCGTACCACCGGTTTATCCTGTGGGACCGGTTGTTGATCTAAAAAAAATGGAGATCGATTGAGTTCAGAAACAGTCGGTCTTGTTCTTGTGTTTCGGCAGCATGGGTTGTTTTAATGAATCCCAGCTTAAAGAAATTGCGCTTGGGCTCGAACAGAGTGGGCAGAGATTCTTGTGGTCAGTACGCAAACCGCCTCCGATGGACGCCAAGTGATTATAATTATTATCGCATCATTTTCCCGGATGGATTCCTGGAAAGAGTATTTTTTTCGACAGGTCATTTTATAAAAAGAATATTGTTATTTAACTTCACTAATGTGTATAGAACAACATCAAAATCAACAGACAGAAAAAATTTCAAAGTAGGACAGCATGGGTCCAAGCATTTCCACTACCAGAGGATCGAATGTTCCAGCTAAAAGATTAGTTTAACTCGTCAAAAACTATTGATTTGCTGTAAATTATTACAAAACAATTAACAGTAGAGTTCAAGCAAGTGAGGAATTGGTTACATCCCTCAAATAGTTGGAAAGCTTTACATGTGCTGTTGAATCATTCTTCTTATTTTTCCCGAAATGTTTAGAAGCTGCTTTCAGTACCTTATTCCATCTCTGCAAATAGTGTCATTTAGTGAACATTTACTATGTCAATAAAACAGAGGAAAAATTACATAACATGCAATTACCATGTCATTGAATACTAATTTGATAATTGACTCGCACCCCAAATAGAAAATGATCTGATGCTACGAAATTGGAAGTCATTCACAAGAAGATTTTATTTGATTTTTTTTAAACCATCTCTATACTAGTTTCTTCCAATAACTCATTATTAATTTCTTGAAGAAATTCACCACCAAATCTCATAAAATAAGTTAAAATCTAAAAAATATTTTAGATTAATAAATTAAATGGATTATATAATAAAAAATCTCTTTTTAAAAAAATTAGGATGCATAATTATAAAAAAAATACAATGCATATCAAGAATGAAATTATTTTTATAATATTCCAAAACAATGAATTTATTTTTCCAATATCTTTAAACAAATACATCTTTTAATTCCATGTTTGGACAGTTGTGGCTTAGGCCACCACATGTTTTTGGTGGCTATTAAAAAGAGAAAAATAGAGCCAGTATAAATTGGACTTCTCCTTGGTTCTCTTGTAAAACCAAAGAGAGGTATAGTATTAGCTTCATCAAGCTGCTCCAATGGAGAAAGCAAAGTTAGTGCTCATCCCTTCCCCTGGAACCGGCCATCTCATTTCCAAAGTCGAATTTGCAAAGCGACTTCTTGATCTATCTGACAATTACTCAATCACAATTCTTATCATCAGGCCACCAGGTTCGGCTTCTGAAATGGAAAAGTACAATAATTCATTTTCCATCCGCGACACCCGAATCCAATACATTACTCTTTTAACCCACCTGATTCTATAGACCCTGTCAAGTCTCCTGAATGCTTTTGGCAGTTTTTCTTGGATTCCCACAAAACTCACGTTAAAATGCTATCCTTGATGAAGTCATTTCCAACGACGACTCGGTTCCACTTGCCGGTTTGGTCGTTGACATGTTTTGTGCTTCTATGATTGATGTTGCCAAGGAAATTCAAGTTCCTTCCTATGTCTTCTACACTTCTGGTGCGGGTTTTCTTGGTCTGGTCTTGTATTTACAAAGAAATCATGACCAAGTTGGTTCTGGTTTGAAGAAACCGGCCCTGGCCATAATATTCTAAGTTATGTTAACCCGGTTCCGTCCAGTGTCTTGCCAACATTTGTGTTCAACGATGGGTACAAGGCTTTTGTATACCAGGCGAGAAAGTTCAAAGAGGCTAATGGGGTTATAGTGAATTCGTTTTTAGAGCTGGAATCTCATGCAGTTAATTCCTTTCAGGGTTCTAATGATGTTCCACCGGTTTACATGGTTGGACCACTAATTAATCTCCAGGGTCAAAGCCATCAAGGGAATTCCAATGAAACTAAACGTGCTAAGATCTTGGAATGGCTCGACGACCAACCGGAAAAATCAGTCGTATTTTTGTGCTTTGGAAGCATGGGGAGCTTTACCGAACCTCAACTCAAACAGATTGCAATTGCACTGGAACGAACCGGACACCAGTTCCTGTGGTCGGTTCCCAAGAAACAGCCAAAGGAGAATCTTGGTTTGCCAACTGAGTGTGACAACTATGATGAGTTTCTGCCAGAAGGGTTCTTGGTAAGGACAAGAAAAACCGGCTTGGTTTGCGGGTGGGTTCCACAAGTGGAAGTTTTGGGTCACAAAGCTGTAGGAGCATTTGTTTCACACTGCGGATGGAACTCAATCTTACAGAATGTGTGGCATGGCCAATGTATGCTGGGCAACAAATTAATGCATTTCAGATTGTGAAAGATTTGGGTTTAGCAATTGCGATAAGATTGGACTACAGAACCAATCACAGTAAACCTTGTCCTGTTGTAATGGCTGATGAGATCATGAAACCATTGGAGTGTGTGATGAAGAGTGATTGTGAAGTAAGGGATAAGGTTAAAGCAATGAGCCAAAGAAGTCGACGAGCTTTGATGGAAGGTAGTTCGTCCTTTGTTCAATTGCGACGCATAATCGATGTAATGTTAGAAAACAAGGCTTGAAAATGTTTTTTCTCGCGTCAGTGCGTGTCTCTAGTTCTTTTTTTTTTGTTCCAATAAGTTTAAGGGTAGAAGCAGTGCCTCGATCTAGAGGAGAGAGAGAACTACATATTTTTTTGAGATTTAGAGTATGATTTACATGTTGTACATCTACAAGGAACCTAACAACGGGATTTGAACCCTAGTGGGAATCATCGAAGTCCTTGACCGTTGAGTCCATATATGCGGATGTGTGTACAGTGACGGGCACGGAAAAAAATTGAACGGGCACCATGTATTTATAATAATTGAAATTCAAATATGTTAAACTATTGATTGATTTTACATATTGAGAAAATTATATGGACTATATGCATAATTTTTCAAAATTGTTGGATTTCCTCCCTCTTTGTCCCTCTCCTAGTCATGCTTCTCTCCCCCTCTCTTGTGGTCTTGCTCTCTCTCTATTGGTCATGCTTTCTCTCTCTCAGCATCTTGCAATCTCTAACAAAGGCATAAGGAGTTTTAGGAGGATGAGGATGAGAGAGAAAGGATGATAAAGGAGAGAGAAATGATGAGGGTCACATTGGAGAAGGATTTGGGCTTCGAAAAGATGGTCTATTAGGGAGTTCAGACCAAGGGCGGCAATAGGAGAGGTCGTGGCGAATGCTAGAGTGGCCATTGGGGGTTGGGTGGTTGTAGTGATGGTTGGTGCGATGATTATGGTACTGGGAACCGTTTCCCACCAATCATAAGCATTAGCTTGAAGCAACGATACTGCATAATCAAAATTTTCTTCTAAAGTACAATGCATCATATTTAGTATCCTTTTCTGCCTTTTTCAGTGAAGTCTCTGCTTCTACAGGATTTGTAGTACTTGAAAAGTCAACTACTTCTAAGTTCCTGAGTTCCTTATAATTTCGTTAAACTAGTGCCGTTATAGGTCCCTGCACTTCTTATTCCATCTCTCTAGGTTGTGCATGCAAATGTATAGGTGGAACATGTCATGATTTTATGGAATGTTGTTAGCCGAATGATCCCTCACGCATCTATGCATTATGATCATGTTCATGCCCGCCAATATTCATGACGCTATCCATATTAATACATTTTAGATACTATGCAAGTATATATTCATGTATGATCATGTATGCATTTATGCCTTAAGGGATCACATCTCTGCTCTGATACCACTAAACATGTAAAATCCTTACACTTTCCATGTGATTTAAACTCTAGTTGTATATATAATTACTTATAATTATATACCATTATGGAAATCCAACAAGATAATACATTTTTCTCATGAAAACATAAACATATACATCAATATAAGTCATATAAACAAGCCAGTTTCAAACTTTTATAGACACGAGCCAAAAAACTAGGTTAATAATTTATGCAATGCTGAGGAGGAGGAAGTCGAGAGCACCAGTCAGCAGACCTGTGACTCATGCTGCTATCTAAAAACTCCAAACTCAAGTCAATCAAAAAGATCTATCAGTAATAGTAACCTTGAAAAATATTTGCAATTTATATGAGTCGTAACTCAATAAGCATAAACCATCGTAAATCAAGTTCAAGCAAATATAAGCATATAATGAATAATGGATTAACTATTTCATACAAACAAACATATGCATATACCACTGTATTCTTTTTTATATGTTGTGACCAAACAAATCATGTATCGCTCGGGATTCCTGTATGCCACTGTGTAATTTGCTGGCCAGCATCATATGAAAATTAACCCGAAGGTCCCCTGTGTAATAATGACCTGAAGGTCTCCAGTATGAATATGACCTAAGTCTCCAGTATGAAATATGACCTGAAGGTCTCCAGTATGAAATCTAACACGCAGGTCCCACTGTGGATATATTTGCGAATACAAAAGCATGATAGTCACAATACCTTTATTAGATCCAATATGAATGCATCATCATATAAAACATTTAATAATCAATATCTGTGTAAAAACATTACATTCCATATGTATAATGGGCATTATTAACATGTCCACAACAAACCATATGAAGATTCTCAACATATAACACATATCATGTAAATTCAACTAGTCACCAAATTGTTGAAGTAATCATATCAAGAGCACATCTATGAACACGAATGATATAACATACATTTGAATCTAATCTCAAGTTTATACTCACATTTGTTTCTAATGTACGGTAAGCACTGACAACTTTTAGGTTTCCAATCTACGATTGTTCAAGTTCTGTGGATCTATAAAATAGTAAAATTATTTATATCAATATCAAATAAGTTTTTCTATAAAAATATGGACTAGCCATTTAGTTACAAATTATTATTCAATTTAGTCCATATGTCCTAGTGAATGACAGGAACTTTGAATTTACTTAATCTATAAGCTAATTACATCTGTAAGTTATAAGCATTTGTTCTCATTCTGTTTTTATTATTCTATTATAAGAAGTTTAAGTTCAATCCCTATTATTGAAAATGTGATTCAGAAGCTGAATGAGGACAAAACCACTATTAATGAAGGGGATGAGGACCTAAATATGAATTGGATCATGTTTCCTTACCAACCTCCTCAGTGATTTCAGCTCCTATTTAAATCCACATTCTCACTCATTTTGCATTTTGCATTTCATTCTCATACTTTTTGATGCATTCTATATTTATGACTTGTAATGAATTAGTACTCACAATGACTTGATGTTGAGTATAGTTCCTTGAGAATGAATGAATATTTATTCTTGTTGATTTGTTTTATGAATTATGCCTCTGTTGAATTATGTCCTGGACTGATATTGATATTGAATTTTTTATGCAAACATTCTTATGTCCTATTTTTCATGTGACAAAAAGGGGGAGAAAGATTGCGAGTTTACTGAATGTATTGGCTTGTTGATTGTATTATCTTGAAACATATGTGCTAACAAAACTGTTTATGCTAAACCAATTGAATTGAGTTGCTATCAAAATATTGTTCTAACAAAATCGACAAGGATTAAAACCCTTGATCAAAATTTTTTTGTGTTGTCTAAATATCAAAATTTTAGGTGTATAAATTGAGGGGAGTGCAAACTCTTCCATGTTTTGTCATCATCAAAAAGGGGGAGATTGTTGAACCAAGTTTAGTCAACGTGTGAAATCCCGATTTGTTTTGATGATTAACAGAACATGAGAAAAGTTAAAGTAAGCACGTTATACTAGTTACAGACGTAATGGGTGTACCCTACGCACGTTGATAACGCAGACCGATATGACCTGAAGAATGAAGGCATTCTACGCATGTTATATTGATGCTACGCATGTAGATGAAGTGTTCCAGAAAATGAATAGATTATGAATTCATGTACGTAATGCACATTGCGTATATATTTTGCATGTAGACAAATGGTCTCATGAAACAGAGAGCATCATGTTTATTGTTACGCATGCAAGATGATGGTCTTTTGAAAAGGAGTAAAAGGTCTTTAAAGGGTCTTTGTGTAAAAGATCAGTGGAAATGCATGTAAAAGTCTAAAAATGTGATCTTTGCATATTCAACTTTTACGCGCGAAGAGAATTCTATGCCCATAATAGAGCTAAAGGTGGAAACTTTATTCAGACTGACTTTACGCATGCAGAAGATAGCAATGCACGTAAAGTGTCAGAGAATGACAAGCCCCTCAGGATTTGAATTTGAATATTCCTGACATGTTGACGTATGAAAATCAAGGTGCAGTATTCGATCCTCATAAAGCACGTTATGAAATCTCTCTAAGTGCGCAGAAGATGGATACTACGCATGTAGTACATTTTTAAAGCACATAGAGGTGAAGTTTTATAAATCAATGAAGATTTATGTTTCAAAGTTATTCACGTAACCTTCAGCAATGCACGCAAGGCTCTAATGACAGCTAGGCTATGACAGCAGATCGTACTCTACACACGTAGATGTTGTGACGTCATTTAAAAGTCAGATTTTGACATTTACTCACAACGACTCTTTTGAGGCTTGGAACAACCTTTATTCATAGATTGAGTATATATAGACGTCTCCAAACCCAAAGAAAATATGAACATTTTTAAGAGAGCGACCAAGCCTTGTCATTTTGATTATTGACTTTCTCTCTCTACTCATTCTTGAGCTTTCTAAGTTTTTGCATACCAACTAAGTTTTTGATTTGTTGTTTGCTTACCTGGTTTGGTGTGTGATATTGTCAAAAATCTGGGAATCCACTTGTAATCAAGCTTTAGCATTAAGCTTGAAGGATAGTATATGTTTGCCTTATTTATTTCCTTTAAAAACAAGAGTGGTGTAAGGTTTTCTTGTTTGGTCTTGCAAAAACAAGGTGTAAAGGTTACTTGTAAACCTACAAAACAAGTGGTAGAAAGGTTTCCCTTCGCCTGCAAATGAGGAGTTTATTAGTGGATTCAAAACTCTCTAGTGAGTTAAAGTAGTGAACGTAGGTCAAAGATGACCGAATCACTATAAAGCTGGGCTTTGTTTCTCTAACCCTTCATCTCTTTAATTTTGTTCTTGTGTGGTTATGCTTTGGATTGAGCTACTATTTTTGTTTTATGAAATATTAAAAAATCTTTGAAAGAATTTTTAGTTTCTAGCAAAAATCTAATTCACTCCCTCACTTGGATTGCCATATTAGGACTTACACATTTAAGTTCTACTTAACTTATCTAGAGTTACAGGTTTCCAATTTAACTTACTATAAATTTTATCTAAAAGTATACATTTTAAGTTTTGTTTTACATATAAAGTAGGATGCCTAATTCAATTTGTATAAGTTTTGGTGAATTTGTAAAATCAAACTAATTGATGCACTGTTTCTACTTCATGATAGGTTGAACATCACTCAGTATTTCATCTATAATTCATTCATTTCATAAGAAAATTGAGCTCTGTAAATTGTTTCATACACTAGACACATATACATTTCTAGAAATATAAATCATGTTGTCTAATTAAATCTACAAAAATTATAGTAAATTTTTAAAATTAGTCCAAGGGTTGTAACAAGGTAGACCGACCTTTACTCACTATTTTAATCACAGTTTACTCTATTCAAATCCAAATTAAAAATGGTTTGTTGATTTAGAAATTAAACTCACATATCCTTTTTTGGGAAAATTTTAAGAGTTTAATTCAAAATAAAGAGATCGCAGTAAATTTTATATCTAAACCTAGAATTAAACCGTATTAGGTGGAACAATAAACATCATTAGTCTTAGCTAAACAAACCTAAATCCATAGATAAATGGAATAAAGATATTTCCTTTTTACATTTCATTATAAGACATAAAAATCTACAATTTTCATGTTTTTGACATTTTAAATTAAGCCTCTAAGGTTTCCAAAATTAGCTTCCAAATAGACTATACTTACAACATTTATAATTAGGTCAATTCATACTCTTTCAATCATAAATACAAAATGACATAGAATTAACATAAAAAATTTTACAGACATCTGTAAAACACATAAATATACAAGTTTCATTATTGATTTTCTTAAATTCTATCTCTAAAAAATTTGAAAACAGGAATGAAATAGAGCCTTGTCAATAGCTACTATATGTTCAGAATTAACTTTGACTTATACTTGTTGTGATTAGAAAAAAATGACTAGCTGCGGAAGGAATTTCTTCCTTAGGTTTGGATTTCAGGTGTTGAGATTTTTCAGACAAGGTTTGGTTTGTTGTTGTGGTTTTGAATAAAGAAAAAGTGTTGAAAATAGGATGGTCTCTATGTATATATGTTAAATCAAAGTTGGGTCAATTGCTAATTTTTGTCAACCTTATCCTTATAAGCCCAATATGGACATCTAGAAGGGGAGAGGGGTGGGGTGAATTGAATTTAAGTTGAAAATTTAAAACAGTTTAAATTCCTTTTCATTAATACCGCAAAATCAAAACAAAAACTTAATCCAAGACACAATCACAATGAATGAACTTAATAAAAATAAAAAGATGAAGGAATAGAGGAGAGAAGTCCCCAATTTATAGTTGTTCTGTCTTCTTTGACCTACGTTCACTCCTCTAACTCATTAGAGAGTTTGAATCCACTAAAAACTTCTTCATTTGCTGGTGGAAGGAAACCGTTACACCTTCTTGTTTTTCAAAATCATAAGAAACCTTTCACACATTGTTTCTAACTGGCCAAAACAAGAAAACCAGTACCTCTCTTGTTTTTTAAGGAACCAAACAAGTAAACCTATACTACCTTTCAAGCTGTTACCTAAGCTTGATTACAAGTGGATTCTCAAATTTGTAATCGAAAACTCATACCAACCTAATAACAAAAATACAAATCAAAGCACAGTTGGTATAAGAAATATGAGGAGCTCAAAGAGAGAGAAAGTCAAGAATCAAAATAGCAAAGCTTGGGCACACTCTTAAAAGGTCTCTCTTGTCTCTTCTATTCTGGATGGCTCTATTTATAAACAGTCTTTAAAAAATAACCGTTGTAATCCCTAATGTAGTTGTTGTGAGAGAAGAACAAAATGCTACTTTTAATGACATTAGTTCACGCTACGTGCGCAGATCTTCTTCTACGTGCCTAGTGTGATTGGTCATAGAGGTATTGCGTGACTTTTTCTTTATCTACGTGCATTGTATATGCATCAGTAGCTATTGTCTGGAAATTCACCAACTATTACGTGTCTTGCATTGCTGTTATGCGCATTGATCATACCTCTACGTGCTTTGATCATAGCTTCTTCAACCTCTTACGCATATTGTCATCTTCAAATATCGCACCTTTGATTCTCCACATGGCTATGTTAGGGAATGTTCAAATTTGAAATTCCCAAGGAGTGTCTAACCGTTTTGTCAATTGCTGAGCTCATCCTCATCTACATTCTTTGTATTCGATGCTACGTACGTAAATCAGTTTCTTCAAAAGTGACTCATTTATTCATCTGCGTGCCTTCTTTCAAGGTATAATGTGATTCTTGGCCAATCTTGCAAGTCTTTTTCAGGTTTGATAAAGACCCCGTCTACGTGCCTTGTATCTCAGACAATGTGCGTAGTATACTCATGCTTCCAATCCATAATATACATCATCAATACAACATACCTTGAATTGAAAACAAAGTTCACAACACAATTCTGGAGCATTATTTCCAGTATTGTGCTCCTTGCATCTGGTCTACGTGTCTTGTGTTGCCTTCTAAATACATTGTGTTAATTCTGAAAAAACCCATAATTCCTTTAACTTGATCAACGGGCATAAAGTCTAGTAGAACATGCTTTGATCATCGTACTGCGTGCTTAGAGGATTGTATAACATGTGTTGATTAATTGTTCCAAATGTTTTGTTAAAATCATCAAAACTTAGAACGAATTTCCATGTTGACCAAACATGGTTCAACAATCCTAATAACAATTCAGGTTGCCTAATTTTCTATATGTGTGTAGGTGCAATGAGTATATGATCATGTGGATTTTGTGGATCCATGACATAAAAATGTACAAAGTTTGGGTAATTTGTTTTCCTTCTCCTTTTTTGTTTTTTGTTGTTACATAAAATACTCTATTTTTATTTTTAACCCCATTTCCCCTTTTTTGTTCTTCTGAGTCCTTAGCTAACTTCATTTCATGAGCTTTATTTTTTTTTTATTTCAGTCCCATATATTGTCTCTAATCCTATTTGACACATATTGAAAATAAGATTTCAACTCTAACTATAAATTCAATACAATAATTTTAATCAGCATTTGTGGCGACTATGTGATTTTACCAAAGAATTATTTGTTAATTGATTCTTTAAATATTTATCTTCATATCTAAATTCCAATTATAAATAAGGGACTCTATATCATGAAAACGCATATGCAATGCATTTACTAATATATGTATGCTATGTATGGTTATTTAGGGTTGGGGTGTCATACTGAAACAGTTGTTGAGCAGTGAGTTTGAGATGAAAAATTTGGGCACAACCAAGAAGATCTTAGGAATGGAGATTTGGAGGGACAAAGATGCAGGCTTGTTGTATGTATTGTAGTAGAAATACATTGAAAAGTTACTATCGACTTTCCAAATAGATCACTCTAATTGGTGAGTACTCCATTGGATCTAGACTATAAATTTGATCATAGTACATTGCCGAACACTTATGAGGAGGCGGAGTATATATAAAGTGTGCCTTATTTGAGTGTAGTTGGTAGTTTAATGTATGTTATGGTGTGCACAGAATGGATCTAGCTTATGCTGTTAATGTGGTACATAGATTGATGGGTAATCCTGGCAAAGCTCACTAAGAAGCAGTCAAGTGGATTATGTAATATTTGAGGGGCACAATTAGTGTGTGCTTGGTGTATGGGAATGGTGATATTTCAGTTGGATTGGTTAGTTTTACTGACTCGGATCATAGAGGAGATCTCATGATGAGAAGATCATTATCCTATTACATTTTCACTCTCTTTAGATGTGCTAATAACTGGAAAGCATCTTTATAACCTATAGTTGCTATGTCTACAACTGAAGTGGAATACATGTCCTTGACTGAAGGGGTGAAAAAATGTATGTGGCTAAATGGTCTTGTTGGTAGTTTGGGATTGAAATTACAAAAGCATGTTATCTATTGTGATAATCAAAGCGCTTTGTGTTTGGAAAAGAATCTGGTTTATCATGAGAGGATGAAACATATTGATGTTAGATTGAACTTCTTTTGAGATGTAATCGAAGAGAAGTTGTTGTTAAACCAAGGGAGGTTCACATTTGGATCATCTTGTATTTTGATGATGAACAAAACTTGGGAAGAAGATAAATGCCAAAAAACAAAATTTTAAGAGTTACTCGAGTAGGAAACATAGTTACTCGAGTAAGTTCAAGTTCCAGAAAGCCAATGATTGTTGAAGTCACTCGAGTAAGATGAAAGTTACTCGAGTATACGAAAGCTGAAAATGGAGTTACTCGAGTGAAAAAAAAAGTTACTCGAGTGAGTGCTCAAACCAGAAGATACATTGATTTGGAAGTTACTCGAGTGAGGAAATTGTTACTCTAGTAAGCGGGCTTTATGATAAATGAGATCTGAGGCAATTAAGTCAAATATGGAAGGAAATCACTATGCGACAGTCAAAAGTCATCAATTACTCAAGTAGAGAAATGTGTCACTCAAGTAAGTCAAGTGCAGAATTTCAACACTGAAGGTCAAATCTGGAGTTACTCTAGTAGAGTCTTTTGCTACTCAAGTAAGAACTAAAAAGGAAAGAAAATCATATTGATTTCACACTCCAACGACTACAAATCAATATATAATATCTAGAAATCTTTAGGAAGGTATAAATACATTCCAGAATGTGGCAGGAGACAAGAGACAACAATTCCACACTAATTGCAACCTTACTCCTAGCATTAATCATACATTCTACTTGTATCCATTGATCTTATTCTATTTTGCTAAGCTAATTCTTGTGAAAAACAAAGAGTTTGTGAGGTTGGGATCAAGGGTAGATCCTAGACTTGGTTTATTCTTGAACTGGAATCAAGTATTATAAGAGTTCTCACTAAACTTGAAAGTGAAGGTGACTTTAGAGGTGTTGAGTCAGGAATCAACCTCTTTGTAATTGGCCTTGTTGGATTGAGCTGTAATCAATCATCTCGATAGTGAATTAGGAAAATCTTAAGTGAGGAACTTAGGTAGTATATATAGGCAAGGTTGGATGAATCACTCTAAATCACTGTGTTTATTTTCTATCTTCTCAACTCTAACAATTTCAACCAAGTCAAGACCAAAATCCTCTTTCAATGGTATCAGAGTGGCCTCTATTTTAAAAGACTTAACAACCTTGGAGAAAAGATTCGCATCAACAAAGATCCGCATTTCAAGCCGGTGCTTCCCGCACTCGACCACCTCTCTTTGACGGTTCCAACTACCCTTATGGAAGAATCTTATGACGGTCTTCATCAACGCACATGACATTGAGCTTTAGAAGGTAATTGTCCTTGGCTCCTATATTATTAAAAATCAAGATGGATCCTTGAAAAGTGAGCAAAAGTTTACCAACACCGATTGGAAGAATGAGAGAATAAATGCTCAATCAATGCAACTCCTCTTGTGTGGCTTGCCTTTTGAAGAGATTAGAAGAGTTTCAAATTGTAGAAGTGTTTCAAATTGTAGAAGTGCTCAAGAAATATAGAAGTCCTTGGAGGTAATTTATGAAGAAACTTCTCAAGTCAAGGAAACCAAGATAAATCTTCTTCAACATGTGTTCGAACTCTTCTCCATCAAACAATATGAGACCATTACAAGTTCCCGTTAAATTAGCAAAAATCACAAATGAACTAGAAGCATTGGGGAAGAAGGTGGAAGAGCATGACAAAGTCAAAAAAGTGGGTCAATCTTTGCAAAAATCTTAGGATTCACAAGTCACAGCTATAATGGAAACCAATGATCTCAACACATTGGACTACAATGCTCTCATCGGTTCTCTCATAAATTATGAGATCATTCTAAAATAGAGGGGGAGAATTCCAAAGGAAGAGAAAGCATTGAAGGCTCAAACTCATATTCAAAGTGAAGAAGAAAGTGGACAAGAATCAAGCTTGGGAGATGAGGAAGATGATGAACTACAATACTACTCCAAAACACTCTCCAAACACAAAAGCTTGATGAGAAACAAGATGAGGGAAAGAGCAAGGAAAGAAATAAAGAAGAAGAAGAAGAAGAAGAAGAAGAGATAATAGCTCTTCTTCAAGTAGTGATGAAGATTATCGACCCACATATATGTGCTTAACGACATATTAGGTATTTCTTACTCTTATTTTTTTTCTTCTCTTGTTTGTGCCCTTTAAATTTTCCTTTACTATGTTTATTTGCATTATCTTGGAGATTATGATGACTTTGTTGTGTCATATGTATGGTTTTGAAATAGATAGGGGGAGAGAATTTCTTTTTAATAAATACATAAATTGATTTTGAAAGAGGGAGTAAAAACTTGTTGATTGTTAAATATTTTTATGATTACAAAAAGGAGGAGAGGAGTATTGAATGAATTTGCATTATTTTTGCATATTTTTAACCTCTTGATAATGATAAAATCTTTGATCAAATTTGTTGTTCTTAATGTAGTATTCAAATTCATGAAGGTTTTGTTATCATTAAAAAGGGAAAGATTACTGAACCAAGGGAGGTTCACATTTGGATCATCTTGTGTTTTGATGATGAACACTTGGGAAGAAGAGAAATGCCAAAAGACAAAATTTTAAGAGTTACTAGAGTAGGAAACATAGTTACTCGAGTAAGTTCAAGTTCCAGGTAGCCACTGATTATTGAAGTCACTCAAGTAAGATGAAAGTTACTCGAGTATGTGAAAGCTGTAAATGGAGTTATTCGAGTGAAAGAAAAAGTTACTCGAGTGAGTGCTCAAACCAGAAGATACATTGATTTGGAAGTTACTCGAGTGAGGAAATTTTTACTCGAGTAAGCGGGCTTTATGATAAATGAGATCTAAGGCAATCAAGTCAAATATGGAAGGAAATCAGCGTGTAACATTCAAAAGTCATCGATTACTCAAGTAGAGAAATGCGTCACTCAAATAAGTTAAGTGCAGAATTTCAACAGTAGTAAAGTCTTTTGTTGCTCGAGTAAGAACTGAAAAGGAAAGAAAATCAAATTAATTTCACACTCCAATAGCTACAAATCAATATACAACGGCTAGAAATCTTTAGGAAGGTATAAATACATTTCAAAATGTGGTAGGAGATAAGAGACAATACTTCCACACTCATTGCAACCTTACTCCTAGCATTAATCATACATTTGGCGATACAAGTGTTCTTGTACTTATTTCTTATTTTCTCTACTTGTATCCATTGATCTTATTCTATTTTGTTGAGTGAATTCTTGTGACAAACAGAGAGTTTGTGAGGTTGGGATCAAGAGTAGATCCTAGGCTTGATTTATTCTTGAATCGGAATCAAGTACTGTAAGAGTTTTGACTTAACTTGAAAGTAAATGTGGCTTTGGAGGTGTTGAGTCGGGAATCAACATCTTTGTAATAGGTGGTCTTAGGCAGCATATGAAACCCCAACACCAAAACAAGAGTGTATATGTTGTCTTTCATAGTGAATCAAGAATCTTTCACTCTCTTTGCCTGTGAATATAGATCACTTTGATCGACTCACGTAAATCTTGCATTCTTTTTGTGTGTTTGCTTGTTTACTTCTTGATTTCCGCATATTCTCTCCGTCTTCGCCCGACACTTTTGAACAAAGAAGTGGATACATTTCTATGCGAAATCACTGAAAGAGATTCAAGGAGGGAAGGATATAGTCGTTAATACATTTTCTGAGCAAGAGCTTTATGCAATTAGTTCCTTGTCGAATTATAGGCATGGCATACCACTGGTTTTTCCTGTCGGACCGTGTTGATCTAAAGAATAGGGAGATCGATTGAGTTCAGAAATAGGGGAAATACAAGGAGATTCTAAAATGGCTCCACAATCAGCCAGACCAGTCAGTCGTGTTCTTGTGTTTCGGCAGCATGGGTAATTTTGATGAATCCCAGCTGAAAGAAATTGTGCTTGGGCTCAAACAGAGCGGGCATTCTTGTGGTTAGCACGCAAAACACCTCCGAAGGACGCCAAGCGATTATAATGATCATGACATCATTTTCCCAGATGGACTCCTGGGAAGAATCAGGGATGAAGGTTTGATATGTGGGAGAATCTCACAAGTGTTGGTTTTGAGTCACAAAGCTATTGGACTATAAAGAGGAAGTCAGATAGTGGTTACATTTTTCTACTACATGTCCAGGTAGACCACAGTAAGTACATAAAGGTTTATTACGGTTATTCCTTCCTCCTCTGCCAGATCGAACACCTCCTCTACTACCAGAAAATGTTGTTGTCTTGTTGAGAAAAACTGCGGGATCAATAGGAGTAGGAGCTATAGATTGAAACTTGCTTTCTTGTTGAATCACCAAAGAGAACACTTGATTAAGTGTAGGAAGGGGCTTGAGTAACATAATTTGTGATCTAACAGTGGAAAACTATCAGATAAACCTCTTCGAAAACGAGTCACTTGATCTGTATTTTGATGTTGCCTCATCAAAGATAAACTTCACATGAACAATTCATTGCAGTAGATGGCAAAGCACGTAGAGAACTCATTTCATCCCAAGAATTTTAAGTTGTGTAAAATACTCAGTAACAATTAACGAACCTTGTTTTAATGCAGCAATTTCTTCTTGTATAACAGCAATACGAAAAATGTCCAGTTGAGCAAATCTGGCTGTGAGATCAAGCCAAACTTCTCTTGCATTGTCTATCCAAAGTATGCTCTTCGCAATTGATGCATTTACTGAACTTCTAATCCATGTGAGAACTAAGGTATTACAGCGATCCCAGGCTGAGAACAATGAATCAGATCTGTCAAGCATACTGATAGTGCCATCAGCAAACTGAAACTTGTTTTTCATCTTAAGTGCCATCACCATAGCTCGGTTCCATGAACGAAAATTCGTTTCATCAAGGAGAATGGAAACAATTCCTCATCGATGGATTCTCATTTGGATGAATATAGTATGCGTTGTAGATCTGTTCTTCCACTCAAAGAGAAGAAGATGTCGCCATATGTAAAGAAGAGTGAGAAGAGATTTGAAGATGAGAGTAGCAGAAGAGAATGAAGAGAGAAAAATATGAGAAAAGGCGATAAATGTAGCAGTTGAGAAAGAAAATAATGGCTGTTTGGCTAAATTTTCTCTGATACCATGATGAGAGACAAGTAAAGGTGTTTGAACAGAAGCTTTCATTAATTGATCACTTGTGAGTACATGAGGTCTTATATATACAACAACCCAAGCTTGCATTGAAAGAAAGAGCAATAACTGACTTCCTCTTTACAGTTCTGATACTGTGGATGGAATTCAAGTCTGGAGAGTTTGTGGCATGGTGTGACCCATTGTGGAGTTGCCGTTATATGCTGGGCAACAAATGAACGCATTTGAGTTGGTGAAAAAGTTGGGATTAGGAGCGGAACTGAAGTTGGATTACCACATGGGGTGGAGACATTTTCAAATCTTTTCTTGATTCTATGATGTGGAAGCTATTCCAATAATGAACAAATAAATAAAAAGGATACTGTTATTCTCTTTTCCGACAGGTCATTTTATAAAAAGAATAAAAAGAATATTGTTATTTAACTTCACTAATATGATGTATACAACAACATCAAAATCAACAGACAGAAAAAAATTCAGAGTAGGACAGCATGGATCCAAGCATTTCCACTATCAGAGGATGGAATGCTACCGCTATAAGTTTAGTTGGAGAGCTTTACATGTGCTGTTGAATCGTTCTTCTTCTTTTTCTTGAAATGTTTAGAAGCTGCTTTCAGTACCTTATTCCATCCCTGCAAATAGTGACATTTGGTGAACAATTACTATGTCAACAAACCAGAGGAAAAGTTACATATTACGATTTCATCAAAACTCCCATTAATAATTGTAACAAGAAATCAGAAGAAAGGAAGTAAATTAATTACCCTGGTATTAAACGGAAGACAACCCTTAATTGGAGCGGGGCAGAACTCAGTAGCTGCAACTTTCTTCTTCTTCTGAAACTTCATCTTCACGACACTGAAATTAACCTTGATGTTGCCTTTATTCATCTTCTTCTTGACACTGTAACTAATTCTCCTAGACCCACTTTTGCTCTTATCATCGGATTCTGAGCCAAACCCAAAATTGATCTTCCTCGGAGTAACCAAACTCACGTCTAAATCCATGGGACTGTGGGTTCTTGGCACCAAAGGAGACCATATTGAGCTCTGAGAGTAATCGAAGTCGAAGGCAGAGTTATCTGGAAACTTGAAGAGCAACTCTTTTGACATTATTGGCTCCAGATATTCTACCACTTTACAAGAATGACCCAGAAGAAGTGTCTATGTCTCGTTCTCTTCTTCTTCCGGCTGAATTTTAAGCATTGTGTTTATCTTTTTTGAACGATTTTGTGACCGTTAGTCAATGATACAAGAATTCTAGTTCGGCTAAAAGAAGAAGTTGAGGGAAGTAAAAGTGACCGTTAAAAAATTGCGACAAAATATGGGTTTATATGACTGTTTTGCCCTTTGTTTTCCTACTCTGTCGTTTTCTGACGCATTTGAGTTATTATGAATCAGGGCCGAGCCATTCTCACAGCCCTCCTTCAGAATGTTAACCACCAATGAGCTTTTAGTTTTAACTATAAGGTCCATAAATATTTTAACCTTTTTTGGAAAAATTTAACATTTATTCTAAATTAGAATTTAGAATTTGACTTTTTTTCATATACCAAATACATTTTAACAAATAGAAACATGCTTAAAACATATTAATTGATGAGAAATGGACAGAGAATTTGATATATTTTTGTGAGAAATTGCGATATTTTCGCGAGAAGTTAATTTTTCGCAAAAAAGATAAATTTCAAGGGAGAAAAAATCTGATTTTTCAAAATGTATCATGTGGTCTCCAAATGTATCCAAATATCTTTAAATCATAATTTTTTTATATGAAATTCGATTTAATAAATTTTTGATTTAATATTTTTTAACTTAAATGCCTCCAAATTACTATTTTTAATATAATTTTTATAATATTTTCGATAGTCTCCAAAATGTATCAAAATCTCAATTTTTATAGTATCCAAATTTTAATTTTTATAAATTTTTTAGTCTCCAAATGCATCTAAATGTCTCTGAATATATTCATTTGTCTCCACAAGTGTCCAAAATATGAAATTCTGAATTTATAAAACCAAATTAAACTCATTATGAATTTATAAATATATCCAAATGTCTCCACAACTAATGACATATGCACAAAATAAACCAAACTTAAAAAACATCAACCTACAACATGGATAAACAAAAAAAGACTTCTAAAAAAATTTAAAGTTTGG
>CAODLS010877572.1:0-10055 GCA_948243855.1 Flueggea neowawraea
CAATGCCATTCTCATTTGAGTTTGAGCAACAAGCTTTGGGAGAAGAAGAGATGAAGGAAATGATTTACAGGGAAGCCTTGGCGCTTAATCCAGAGTATGCATAGATTTGATGACCCGTATTCGTTTGATCATGATCGTCTCATCAACCTTCCGGCGTGAGTGTTGTATTCTTTTGCTGGAAACAATTGCTGTAAATTATGCATCGCAGTCCAAAGATGAAGCAGGTTCCACTCCACAATAGCAACACAGAATGAACAAGTAAAACTATGCTGTTTCTGTTTTCTAGATAAGCTTGAGCTTTACTTGGCCCTAAAATATCCATGTAACCGACCCCTTCTTCTTCTTCTTCTCCTTTTTTTTTTTTATTTTTTTTTTCAAATCTTGATGTATTATTCGTCTTGTAAAATGTATTGATATGCTAGTTTTGAACCGGAAAGTATTCTTGTAATGCTTATAAGTCATTAGAAGTTCCAGAGTGCAACGAATGGAAAGGATTCTAAAATTTTGTGTCCACAACCTACTCGAGTTTCTCTGTCTCACATAGTGGGCTTGTTTCTTCGAATGTGAGATTTTCTGCACGGTACATGATATAAGAGATTAAACAATAAGAAGTAGAGATATATGATACGATCCTTTCTTTTATATTTACCAGTCGAAACAAACAAGGTCAGCATTTTTTTAAGTCTTTTAATTTGTCTCCACTAAGAATTGAAGACTATTTAGTTTTGGTTTTTGAGAACTAATGATCAGACAAAAGATTGGTAAAATCGGCCCGAATGTCAAGAGCTCGTCAACTTTATAGACGTATATGAAACAACATATATATAAATAAACTAAATCAATCAAAAAATGATGTTTTTTTAGAACATGCTCTAAGAGTGGGTCAGATCCAACTACTTGTATGTTATTTTCTAATTAGTTTGTAAATAAGTAGGGATATACACCAAATGCAGTTAAGAATTTTTCGTGTAAGTATTTTCCATATATATATATTGGATGCCTGAGTATCATCTAGGCTCTAGAAAAACCAATTCTTTGATAGCTGACAAACGAGTGAAGGAAGGAAAAAATTATGTGGTCCCGGTTATGACTTCTAAGTCGTTGCTGTAAATGTCGTCTTTCGACATGTATGCTTGACGAAATGGTCTTTAACTATATAATCAAGTCAACCCTGGCAAGCTATCCTTATTTATTAGAACAGGAAAGTGTTTATTTCAACAACTTGCAGACACAGCTAGAAAACTAAAATGCACAATCCGACTCTGTCACCAATCTGATTAGCAAGATTGACAACGGCTAATCTTTCACGACAGATAATTTTCTGACACTTATTTCGTCACTATCTTTTACGACAAAGTTTTCTCGACAATTTGTACCATCGCCAATAAGTTTTTCTTTTAAAAAAATTATCGATCAAACTGAATCCACTAATCAATTCATCGATTTGGATTAATCAATTATCAGCTTAGATTCTCAAAGAGGGAGAATCGATTTGACAAGTTTAATTTGGCAGTTTCTCTTCAGAATCGACTAAACTCACCTGATATTATCAGCTTCATATTCCAAAACTAGAAGATTTTAAGCCACATTTGGTTGGACTCTATTTACAAAATCGTTACTATTCTTCTTCTTCTTTTTTTACAATGACTCCTACAGAAAATCAAATCTGCAAATCTTAAGTGTGAGAGACGCGTTAGGGACAATTTAATATCATTAAGCCATATGCCTAGCTACTAGTTGCAAGAAAGTTAGTTAGCAAAACTATCCAACAAATACTCCCTTATTTAGCGTATTCAACAACCACTCCTTCTAACTACCATTATTGGCTAAAGATTTTTATAAAAATTACAATACAGGTTCAAAGAAAAAAAAAAAGAAAAAGAAATCACATCAAATACACATATCAGATTATAAATGAATGGTAAAAATTAGGAAAACACCATTAAGCCCTCTGTTTCTCACATCACATCGCCTTAAACCCTAAACCCTAAAACTCACTTATCAGCTTAATCTAAACAATCATTCAACACATCGGGTTTTTTAAGTACTCAAAATGAACAGTGTAAAATTAATTTGAACACATAGGGTTTTTTGAGTACTCAAAATTCAAATATCTGTATATTCTTAGCAATCATAAGTACACCTTTTCAACTTTTTATAAATGACTTAGCAATGAATATTGTTATTGAAAGTTCAGAGCTTGCTGAGGGTTCAAAGCTGACAACTAGGAATCAAAAGATTGCTGGAACCAAGGAATTAAAAAGATGAGACATCATTTCCCCCACGACAAAATTATTTCCAAAGAGCTCGATGGTGGGTGAGTTCGGTTGCCGTATGGTTATCAATGGTCCTTACGGTCTGGGAACGGTCTGCTCGGATCGAGCCCTCTCGAGTTATTTTGCATCTGGGCTGTTCCTACGTCCTCCTCATTTTAATGAGTCGAAGGGTTCATGTTGTCTCTAGGACTTTAAACCAAAGATGAAAGCTCAGTAAACAAATGAATATTATTAATAATATGACATAAAAAATATAATAAAAAATTTGAAGGCTTCCGAGAGAGCATGAGAACCAACTATGAATCAAGTTAAAAAAGTTTCTAAAAGAGGCATGAGGACAAGGGAGTCAAGCATGACTCAAGTCAGAAAGCACTCATAAGAGATCTTGTGAATGGTTGAGCATGACTCAAGTTAGAAAACACTTTGAATTTGTGGGTTTGAGTACTAAACTACTGTTACTCCCATATTAGAGACTACACTAAAGAGTAGTTTAAGAAAGGTAAAGATACAAGATAATGAATATGTATATTGATGTGTAGATTCTTTTTCTGAAGTCCATCTTCCCTTTCTATAGTGCTTGACTTGCAACATGTACTTCCATTTTCTCCACTTTCTTCGCTATTATCACTCCATATCTCGTAGTTCCTTGTCCCATATTCTCCACTCTTTGTAACTGTCCCATGTTCTCCATGTTCTCGATGTCACTACTTATTGGTGGTTTAACACCACTCGACAGTGCCTCTCGACATGAAGTAAGTTCATGCCACGTGTATTGTATTTTTTTTGGGTAACAGCTACATTGAGCATTACTTGATTGTTTTCCTCGAGCAACAGTACAATTCCAAATCAAATAACTTTAAAATGCGCACAGGGAAATCGACGAGTAAAAATAGCTATGGATAGAGTATGAGTAGAGTAGAGTCGATTCGATGGATAAGATACCGATTGTCATCCCATTGTGCACACGTTTTACTTATTATGGTCACGTCCAACTCATACTCCAAATGGAATAGGCCAATGAGATACGGAACAGATATTTTTTCCATTGTTTAAATAGGTATCGGACCAAATTTGATCACCAAAATCAAATTGATTGATTTGAGTCTCGTGTTCATATAAGACGTTATTATTTCAAATCATATTCATAATTAAAAAAATGGAAAACGAATATCAACAAAATAAGTACAAGGATAATCTTGAGTTTAGGCAATTTTTTTTGTTTAAACTCAAACAAATTTACCAAATTCTGTTTGCATGTGATACACTTTCGAAGTATTTATGTAAATTGGCAAGACAAATTTATAAATTAACTTAGGTTGAAACAAAAAAGTTTGTCTCAATTTAATCTACACAGATTTTTTTCAAGAACAAAAACTATAATGAAACTCTCCAAGAGAAAGAAATCGGAAAGAAAATATATGTTTGCTCGTTAGGAGCTCTTAGACCTCATCATGATCTCGTATATACTTTATTTCTTTTCCATTTAAATAATGTACGTTATATATATATAATTCATACGCTTTTGTGTTTTTGACGTTCATAATTATGTAATTTAAATACATTTTAGGCTTGAATAGATCACATGGCGTGGGTCAATACCCACTAAACTTAAATGAATAATATACTCTGATGATATTTATAAGTACAAGTATTTTCCAATGCTTCTTTTTATTTTGTAGAGTATCTTGTATAAATAAAAAGTATTTCGAAATTTATCTATTTTTTCAGGTTTGAGTTAGAGTTCGGTCAGCGACGAAGCCACCAAAGGACCAGAGGAGGGCCATGGTGGCCCCCATCCGGCGACACTCTGCTATTCAGTCAGTAGGGCTGCTATTGATGGTCCCTTGGAGCCTGGAGTTGTAGTCCCATCTGTGAGGAAGACGAAGAAGCAGAACGACACCATTTTTCTTTTTTATAAATCAACGGGCCACTAAAATTAAAAAAAATAATAATAAGTGACCAGGGAACATGTTGCGTTTTTCCTTGGTCATATAACAAAACCATTTCCCCCAATTCGTCGTTTCTCCATTGTTTTGCTCATTTTCTCTTCAATTCCTTCTAGTCCTCCACCGCTCCACCTCACTCCACGCCGAAGCACTTAGTCACTATCACGTCGTCGCTTCACCTCGTCGCCTCCTCTCCTTCGCTGACACCGTTCATCCCTCTCTCTGGTAAGCCAAACCTTTTTTTTCACTATTTTTAAATGTTAGGGTTAGGATTGTTGATTAATTGATTGATGAATTTATGACTTAAATTAAGTAAATTGTAGCATAGAATCCTTGAATTTGTGATTGAATAGATTTAAATTTTGTTAGAATAGATTTCAATTAGTTAGATTTTTTTAATTCTTAGGTTAATTGATTTGAGTGGATTTAATTATTTTGTTTGTGCAAAAAGGTCACTTACAACTGTCATATCTTAGTTCGAATGTGCAAAAATAGTTGTATAATTACTACATGTATTTGAATATTTAATTTAATTTAATTTATTTTAAATTTTCTATTTTATATTTTTTTTGTCGTACACATCACTGAGTAAGAAATTTGACTAAGCAAATCCAGCTCCCACTTAGCCAGATTCCTGGCTCCGCCACTGAGCTCGGTAAAGACAACTTAGAGTGGGATGATATTTCTCTTGTATATGCTCACATTGTATTCATTCTTTTGGGCAATGAAAATTATTTGATTTACAAAAAAAAAAGTATTTCAAAATATGTTAAGCAAAAACAAAAATTAACTTCAAATAATAAGCTTTATATAATAATGTTTTATATGTAAAGTTATCTGAAAATAATATAATAAATATTTATGTTTGTCCATAATGAGTTTAAAATGATATAAGAACTTGAGTTTAATTAAGTATAAAAAAAAAATAGAGAGTTAATGTTGACTATTTGAAAGTAGAGAGTTAAAATTAATCTCTATTCGATATGTAAATTTTAAACTCATTGAAGCATTATTTTTTGAATTCGTTCTCCAAAATAAAGAGTTTGGACTTAAAGAGTCCATTAATAAAGACGGGGATGCTTTAAATTACTTGGGGAAAATCACACAATTGCACTAAAATGAAGTTCAAAAATTAATGTTTAGATCCAACCCAAACCGATTTTGAGGAATAAAAATACGCTCTAGACCTCTCTCAAAAATGCCAGATTTAAAGTATTCAAATGTCTCCAAAAATCTTCAACGGTTCCCAAAAGTCTTGGTCTTCAAATGTTTTCAAAAGTCTCAATCTAGTATTTTTAAAAAATAACTTTAAATGTCTCCAAAAGTCCCCATATGATATTTTTCAAAATACGTTTGAGCATATTTTTATTTGTCAAAATTGAAATTATGTTGCCTTTTTGTCAAAATTTGAATTTCATTTAGGACATTTAACATAATTAACTCAATTACTTAAGCCTATGAGAATCAGTTCAAATAACTCAAGCCTCGAGTTCATGGGGAGTTAATATAGCTTCTTAAAGAAAACGAAGTATTAGCTATACGTATCTAAATAGTTCAATTTGGGTTTTCTTGATCCTTTCATTAATAATATGAATTGTGAAACTGTACATTCGCAAAATTAACCTAATCGAGTTGGTAGGTATATAGTGCCACCTATGCGTTGGGCCAATCTAACTAGATTGACACATGAGTTAATTGGTCGTTTTATTAAAAAAGAACGTATCTAAATATAAGAGGTTACTGAATCAGAAAATCAACTAAGAGTTAATAAAGCGATGAGTTAATTGTATCCTAATTTTTTTGGATGAGTTAATTGTATCCTAATTTGTCATGACCCGTTTTTTGAATCATGACCGGCGTACGAGGCGAACCGTCTGTGGAAACCCGACTCATCTCGTACAAGCTTCAAACATCAAATTACTAACCAAAACATTTAATAACATTTGTTATTCAAAAACATATAGAATATAAAACAGGTTTATATAAAATCAACATAATATATATACAGTTTGTATACCCAAAATAAGGTTTACGAGTAAACCAAATCAAATACATCAAAATCCAAATGGCAACCCAGTAACCCAACAACATCTCGGTATGGAACTCTAATACCCAAAACAAAGAGCCCGGACAAAAAGGGCATTACTAACCAAATGACACCTCACTGGTAAGCAAGATGCGGATCAGTTGCCGAAGCCAAAATTTGTGCACCTGAAAGATGGAATCATCCACAGACAGAAATACAACGGGGTCAAATCCAGTGAGGAATAACACTCCAGAACGCCTTATACGTGCCTCACAAAGACTATTTTGAAAATAATTCGCAAATACCACATGCAATAAAATAGGTAAATAAATATACACACTACATAGGTATATCCTTTCAAAAAATCATTTCGAAGTCGTTCACAAACAAAGCAACTAGCATGGATGTAGTCGTAATAAAATCATCTCAGATTTTAAATCAGAGTTTCATATTCAAAACATATACAAGTGATATGAAGCTAAGCAAGCGTGATATGGATTTAACCATAAATCACGAGATGTGTTGACTAGCCATAAATCATGATGAGGACCCGCCTCTATCAATATCAAATCATGTGCCTGATTGGGGCAACATGGATACCGACAATCCTAGTAGCTGGGCTATATCAATCATTGATATACCAAAGTCCACGTGGCTCGTAGCATAGGTGTCCCCATATCGAAAACTAAATCATACTATCATATAGTATCAAAATCCAAAACATGCAATCCAACATTAAAATCAGAGGGAAGATATATAGAATACATATATATATCAATTTCAAAACCATTACTGATTAATAAAACACATAATCAATTTATTACTTAACCAATCCTTAGATTAGTTCATTTTCCAAAATATACTCAGCACATCAAAAACTAGTAAATAGGAGTTTCGAGACACATCCAATATGTCTAAAGTTGTTATTCACTCACCTAAAAATCCAAGCAGAAACACCAGTCAAGCCCCACTAGTCAGTGGTTGGTCTCACTGGCAAGAACAAGAAGCTGTATACATATAAACAACACAAATGTCAAGATGTGGTACTGTAGCAATATCAAATGCATGATGTGCAAATGCAAGTATAGACCCTCAACGCTGAAAATATAATTTGAAAGTGAATGCATCATTTTCGATCCAAAATTCAAAATCTACGTAAAATTACAGTTTAGCCCCCCACCAATGTAAAATTACGTTTTAGTCTTCGAGACTCGACAATTTACAAAACAGTATTCGAGGTATGTTAGGACTACCAACTAAACTTCCAAACGTCGGAATTTCCAAATTCGATCCCGAACTCTCAGAAATGGCGAATTAATATCTAACTCGTAAAATTACAAGTCAGTCCCTATATTTTAGAAATTACCAGCCTAGCCTCAATTTTCTAAAAATAAAAATCTGTCAGCAACAAGAAATATTTGTAAAATTGCCAAAATTATGTTGCGCTCAATAACCGATGTTCTAATTGGTCCACATTGTCTCTAATCATCCGTAGAGACACAAATCTATCATCAATTCAAACATGCGAACCTCAAATTCGTCCAAAATCACCAAAACCCAAACCTAACTCTAGTTTCACCAAAACATCATCAAATACTTCAATTCAAGGCTTGAATTGTGTTCTTTTAACCTCAATATAGTCTAATCTAACAACCCTTAGCATTCATTAACTCAAAATCACAAGAAAATTCAAACCCTAGATGCGTTTCGACCAAAAATGCATCTCATGAATCAATGCATGAAAATGAGTTAAAAATGAAGAAAAGATTTTGATCTTACCTCAAAAAGTGATTAGGAACATTGGGAGAGCAATGTGGAAAAGTTTCAGACGAGTTGAGAGAGATTTGAGTGTGAAGTGGAGAGAAAATGATGAACTTGGTCGAGTTTCAGACGTTTTAAGAGCTGCAGATCAAAATGCATAGTTTTGACCATCTCAAAGGCAATGTACGTTATCCTCAGTGACAACGTAAGTTGTGGTGGCACACAACGTACGTTGTGCCTCACAACGCATGTTGTGATGCATCCAGTAGCCACGGATTCGAAGAAACACAACCCAACATATGTCGTTCCATGCCAACATACGTTGATCATCCTCTCATCTCAGATAACGTACGTTGTACCTATACAATGTACATTAGGCTGCTTTTGTAGATAACACACGTCTCACTCGATAACGTACATTGTACTTAAGTTTAACGCATATTGTTCACTCTCTAATCACATACTCGACATTTCATGCTTTCCAACGTGAACCGAACCTCCCTCGAGGTTCATTAACAGCTAATCCTCAAAGAAATACATCTGATTATCTTCAAGATCAATCGGACTTGGTTAGAAAGCTACGAGAATCATAACCAAAATGGAAGGAATATTACACATGAATACCGAGTGTCGTATCCCACAGACACTACGAGTATTAGCTACTCACCCTTCACTCTATTATCTATCCAACAAACTAAGTGACTTTAATCAATAAATAGTGGAACTCAACTTGAAAGCAAGCACACACAATTAAAAGAATAGACAATCAATGGGAAAGGACACTTAAACGCTAAATCCCCCTAGACCAAACTAAGTGACGACGACTAGTTACTCAATCAGTTATTCAGGCAATTGGACCATGGAAATTCCTATTATATATTAACCTCTCTCTCGAGTTAGCTAACATCTAATGACTAGGTTGATTAATAGAAATCTCTTCCTAATTAAAATCCCTAACGTTGCATTAACACCGATTTGTGAATTATGCTATTAGGTTTGACCCTAATTCGGAAGATTTATAAACCACAATTGAGTCGCAATCCCATAAATAAACTGAATAAATAACAAAAGCCAATAATCATATAGTTAATCTAGGGTTCATCACATCTAGATGCCCACAATAATTAGTTCATAAATCTAGAGAGATAAACAACACGATTAAAAGAAAAGCTAGAGAGAGAAGAAAAACCTATGACAAATCCTTCAATTTTCCATGCAATTCCTTCGATCTTGATGACCGGTTGAGTTCTCCTTGAGTTTCCCACGTTCTCTGACCTAAACTATGTGTTTTCTGTCTCTCAAAGTCAGCTCTCCCATTAGGACTCTCAAAACACGCTTAAATAGCACGAAACCCATCACTTATGGCAAGACGGCCAAGGACACGGTCTTGTCTTTCCTCGTCCATCCGTGTCTTCACTTGTAGCCATCAATTCCATGAGTTGTACAAGACATGGACACGAGCTCCCGCCCTTGTCTTTACCCTTTATATCCGTGTCTTTACCAAAATCCGTCTGTGTTTCACGGTTTTTAAGTTCCAGCAGAGGACAAGACCTTGATCATGGTCGTGTCTTACCCATGGCTGTCCATGGCCTGATTGAAATGCGTTCCAGCGCCACACAGGATTTCATCCACGATCGTGTCCTATTTTCTTGGGTCCATGTCTTTGTAAAAACGTGATTCTTGTAAAACATATTATGACACGACTTGATTCTACATGGCAACAATGCATGTTCAAGCCACCAATTGCCAACACTGATGATCCACAGTCGTGGGATGATTATGGTGACAGTGTCTCGCCCCAAAAGACCTTAAACATCATCATTCAAGCTCCTCTTCGACTTGATTTCATTCGATTCATCAAGACACCATCAATTGACCTGAAACACAATATAAAACATAAAAGTACCAAAACTCATTATAAACACTTGATTTGTATTTAAAACAATATGAATTGAAGCACCTAAAGATGTATAAATAAGCATTTATCATCCACTCTAAGGGTCTCAAGGCTGTAACTGGCAGAACTAATCTAAGTACATCTGCGAG
>CAODLS010877929.1:0-14133 GCA_948243855.1 Flueggea neowawraea
TCAAACCGGTTGCTGTTCAAGAACAATGCATCAAGATCTTTCTGGAAGACTTCAGGTGGCAACGAGCCTTCGAAATCATTGAATCTGATATCGAGATACTTGAGGTCTGGCCAGGTTAGAACAACAGTTGGGAAATGGCCAGCGAAGCGGTTATTACTAACATCAAACTCATGCATCAGAGTGAGCTTAGACATGCTCTTGGGGATGATTCCACAGAACCTGTTAGAGTTGATGTGGAACAATGCCAGATCAGTCATAAGCCCAAGCTCTGCCGGAAGGTATCCGGCGATATTAGCATGGTTATGATCAACACCGGCAACAACGCTGAGCGTGGGATCATCCAATGCAGGCGCGCAAAAAACTCCATTATAAGCACACACATTAGCACCAACCCAATTTCCAGTTGTGTTATAAGGGTCAGAGTAAATAGCCTTTTTCCAGGCCTGGAGAGCAATGTAGGCTCTCTTAAGCCTCTGGTTCACAAAGGTCATTTTAACATCAACCACATACTCAAACTCATCGGGAAGGTCAGCGTTTTCCTTGAGCGTTAAGAGCTGGCGACGGGCAATGAATGCTGCTTCGGCATCAGTCACGGAATGAGAGAAGGTAGAGAAAGATGAGAAGAAGAGAAAGCAGCCCAAGGCTCTGAGTGGGCTAGCCATAGCTGACTACCTTGGAAGGCTCGAGGCTGCTTATAGGAGAAAAAGAGGAGAGGAGGGTGTTATATGGAGGAGTAGATTGTCAAGGCTTGACAGCCATTGAGACATCGTAGAAAGGTGTCTCCAGTTTTAGGAACCAGAAAATTTTAGTACTTGTTTCTTGCTCCACAGAAATTGCTTCTCTTTTCTAAATTTAGAGAGGTTTATTTGCTTGGTTTGCGGTGTCTATGCCCACATGAAACAAAAATTAAGCATGGCTAAAAAACCACAAAAAAAAAACAAAAGAAAGAGGAAGTACCCCTATTTGACTAGGTCCTCTCTAACCAACTGATACCTAAAATGGAATCACAAATTCTGGACAAGAATAATTTTTGGAGACCAACGTGTAGTTCCTCTCTTCATGATTAATCCTCTGCGTAGACGTTCTGTTCTGTTTTCTTCATTCACCTTTCCAGTGTTTTTCTTTCTAACATGGGCATCTATAAGATGATTTAGGGAGATTGGAATTGGGCACATTATGGTATTCGTTTGTTATCTCTTACGTATCGAATTCTCAAATCTTTAGCGCTAGAGATAGTTCCAGTACCACCAGGCTGCTATTAGAATCGCACCTAGTATTTGAATGTGGTAATAATACTGTCAGAGTTACTAAGGTGTTTTACTATGACAACTATTTAAGACCAGCATTTTGGTTCCTCTTTCAAATTTTAATAATTTGACACAAAAACAAGAGGAAAAAGAAGACAAAAAGAAAGGTGAAAGGCAAAAAGAAACCAGATTACATTTTGGCTTGTGCAATAGAATATACATTCATATCTGATTTTAACACAGAAATTTAGTAATTAGAACAACTCTGAGGTTCTAAATTGAGTGCTGGCATTCTTCAGAACGCAGCAAATAAGAACTCTTTAAGAAAAATGTTCTATTTGATCCTACTTCAAGTAATTAAGTGTGTGCGTAAAGTTATCACTGAAAAAACAAAGATGTGAAAATGATATCATTGAGTTCGACCTGCAAATTTTCCTCAATGCTATAAACAACTCATGAGAGTGTACGATCTGTAGGATCATGCTTAAACAACTCAAGTACACAAGTAGAAGAAGGATAATAGTCATCAGTAATACAAAAGTGGAATTATTGACATTCGAGATATATTATCATTGTTCAATTCTGAATACTACAATTTCACAATCACAATACCTAAAAACAATTCCAAATCATAAAACCCAGAAATTTCAGCTCAAGAGTTTCTTGTCGGGAGATCAATTCGCGGCTAGAATATGTAAACATCACATCCCCATATAGATCATCTATGCACAGAACAACTAGACAAAAATTTACAGTATAACGCATCTCCCTTAATCAATCTGTTTCGTGGTCAGGCGCGGGAGAGTACCAAGCAGGGAATGTTCCATTTGCTCTCAGCAACCGAGTAAATGCAGAATCAGGCATTCTAGCACTTTCTTCCTCCTCGAGCTCTGCCTGTGTCTTCGGCAATCCATCAGGTCTCGGGCAAAGTCTCTGCGTTTCTGTCTCCACGTTCTGTGCCATCACCGAACCAAAAGCATTCGTGCTCTTTCCTTTATGCAACATTAATGCAATCCCGTGTAAGCATCCAATTAAGGACTTCACGCCACCTGCCTGGAGTATTAGCCTCTCTACATCCTCTTTCTTCGACTCTCTCTAAACAACATGGAAATTATCAGAAACCAAGAAAATGAAGCGAATTGTCTTTACAAGTAACACTAAAAGCTATATTAAATCGGAATTTTCCTGTTCTTTCTTTTTGATCTACTATCAATTACATCAGCTCAAATCCGGAAACAATGAAATAACAAATTGTAAGATTATGGTCTTTGTTTTTGGTAAATCGCGATGGATTGACAGATCGAGATCATTCGGTTAAATTGTATAGTGAAAGCGACGTGTGTAAATATGCGTCTTCTTCGTAAAATTCTATGTCGAAAACAGTGTTAAATATATTTTTAGACTTAGGAGTCTTGGATATTGCGTAGCAAATACTTTATATATTGAATAACAGAGCAATAAAAAACAACTTACTTCGAGATCTTTGAGCTCGAAATAAGCTCTCCAGCAACTATACGACTGGTCTCCTTCGAGCGTCGAACAATAATCTACACATACACATCAATTTTATAAGAAGAAAAATTAGAACAAACAATTAAATCCAAAAGCTTCAGAGTGCAAAATTAAACAAAAAGAAACTAAACTCACCGACAAGTTTGTTCTCAGCTTTCTCGATCAACGGCGGGTCTTTGAGAGCCCGCTCCAGCTTCGTACGGCTAAACGGCTCAAGCTTTGGTATATAAGCACTGCTTCTCGACGACGAAGAAGAAGAAGGAGAAGAGCCTGTGGCGACAGCTCTCAGAGGTTGGAGACGATGTTTGGATTCAAGAAGTAAAGGAGATGGAGGAGAACGGAGGAGGATCGACTTAATCATTGTGTCCAAACAGAGCCTAATCGGGAAAGCTTGGAATTATGGAAAAGGTGCGGGTTTGATAGATACCGTTAAATACGAAAAGTGCAATGAACTGGATAAAGCATCAGATATTTTTTTTTTTATTTGGATATTTTTTAATGGTGAAAATGACAGGATTGAAGAATGACCGTTGGATAGACTGAGTATGAGCCGTTGATTTGAAGGGGTTTAACAAATTTTAGGAAAACGCAGCGGATTTGGGGGGCGGGGAAAGGAATGGTATTTTTGGCAGTGAATCCAGAAATGGAAACCACTGGCGACATCGAATGCAACGACGGCGTTTCCTGCGTATCCAAGAAAACAGAGGAACGACGTCGTTTCCTGTTGATCGAGATAACAGAAGATCGACTGCGTAACTACCGTCCTTTGTCCAAAAGAAGTGGAAATGTTGCTATATTTAATTAAATGGAACGACTTTTTGCTAAACATCTTTTGATGGATTGATTAATTTAAAAGATTTAACAGTTTGTTAGCAGTGAATAACAAATTGAATTTTGTGAATTGTAAATAATGATGCTTCCGTAAAAATTGTAACTTCTTTCACTTTATAATTATCTCATTTAACTTTATAATTAGTTAATGACATGTAAATCTTTTTACTCAATTCATTTATTTACCAAAACAAAAATAAGCATTAAAGAGTCAAATCCAATCCTTTGACAGATTAAATTTGTTCAGTGCTCAAACATTATTAAATAAAAATTAAATCTCAATAACCAAAAGAAAATTTTAAAAATAAAAACGAATTATGTATGATATATATTCAAACATGTCTACAAAAACATAATTTTTTGAAGTGAGGCAAGCTGCTGTAACGTTTAAAAATGAATTTGGCACAAATTGGAAATGAATGAACAAATGATGTTTTGCTAAATCTGTTTCAGAGTCTGCACTAATACAAAATCACCTAATAAGGGGGCATTCTAGTATTAACAGTAGAAGATATACACAGAAGGGGTATTCTATACAAAAGCTCTAAATGTACAACTCTGTAAACTGTACAGTTAGAATAAACGAACCTGAAAGCCATTTCCAGGATATCTTGCGCATCAACCCTCTTTACTTCTAAATGAATCAGCAAACCCCTGGAAACAAACCATGCCACTGACATAATCTATGAGAACTAGCCGTCATTTTAATAATGCGCTTGGAGCAATGTGATCGCTGATCTCTCTCAATCAGCTATATCAGAGAAGTGTATGAAAACTGAATTTACTATGCTGATGAATTGCGCATTTTCTCGTGTATGTCCAACAACACATCCCGCAGCTCAGGGAAAATTGATAGGATCACTAGCTCAAGAATCGCGTATGCTAGTTGCTTCACACAGATAGCGGACTGCAGTTCACAAGGAATCATACCAGTTGCTCGAAATCAATCATAAAACTAAACTTACCAAACCAAAATGCAAAAGTGGCAGAAGATCAACCTGTGTGAAATAAAAGATGTCCCTTGCACAACGCTTGTACTGTTTATGTCCAATCAAACTTACCAAGGCCGTGGGAGCTCCATCTGACAAATGGGGATTTTTTACTTGGTGTTAATAGAAGTAATACCAAACCTGATTACTATCTCAAGTTGACAAACAAGATGAAAGAAACTATCTTAAGTTGACAAAGAAGATGAAAGAAATAACTCAAATTGCCACCGACTAAATCAAAGTACAAACAAAAAGACCCTGAAATACACATTATCAACGATTTTGAAGTGAAATTATACTCACCAAAGAGCATTTTTTTAATATCACTTGCTCTACGAGTGGCCTCAAGCTGTTCCTCAAATGAACCTTGTTTAGGAGCATTAATGCCCCCAAATTGGCTAATCTGAAAGGGGACTGCATCTGGCGCATCAACTCCTTTGTTTTGAGCAGCCGCTACCCTTGTAAAGAATATGCCATCTGGCCACAGCACCTGCAAGTAATCCATTAAAAATAAGTCCCTCGGTCAATCATACAAGCAATCAGCAATTTCAATCATGATATGCTCCAGCAATAATAAATTGGATCATATCGAGTAAGGTGTACCAATGTAACTAGGTTCTTCAGATGTAGCAAACCCACAACATGGATAAGACAAACTAATGGAGTTGAACAAAAAAAATCGCAGCTCAATCCCACGAAATCTCAAACTAGAATATTGGAAAAATCTAAAACAACATAATCAACAGTGCCCTATCCAAACAGTTCCCCGGCTCTATAGGGCAGAATTTGCACTCCATGCCAGAAAAGGACTTAATATCATTGAATATTCAGAAAAATCCAGATTAACTTTTTTCCCTGTTCATTTGAGGATCATAAACTCTTCTGTCAAAGGTAAAATAGCCAGTCATCCCATCAAAATATGCTAAACATACCACTAAGACCAGGTTATATTCCACTTAACAAGTCATCTGTGCCAGAAGAATGATCTTTTGTAGTGAACATAAAAAGTAAGAGATGCCAAAAATGATTTTATTTTTTTTAACAACAATTATGCCCTTTCTTGGTCTTAAGACTCTTAACATACAATGTCCACAACTAGTGTCGGTAGAAGAAGTTTCCATAATGATGTTTTTTGAATTTCCAAGAATTAATTCATTTATTTCTCCAGCATTCAGTGTCCAAAACCATGGTGTTCTACAACACTTTGCAAATATTCCGTCAGAATATGACTAATCATATCCAGATTCAAAGATTTTTATAGTGGACATAATTAAGAATTATGAAAACAACAGATAAAGGATAAACAGATGGTCAAGTCCTTACATCTTGCACCCACCGAATCCCTTGGGCAACAGTTTCCTCAGTTCGAAGCCAACAAATTTGCCTCAATAGCCAGTCATCAATGGCATCTTCCATTATCAATTGCAGTATTTGCTTTGATATCCAAAATACCTGTCTTCTGTAACAGGAAAAGGGGGAACAAAGAAGATGAACACAAATTCACAACCAACAAAACGCAGGACAAGGTAGATATGGAACTACATGGATGTGAATCAGACAAAGTTTGTTCTAGATCCCACTACATCCATGAAAAATTTGTGGAACATAACACAATAGATTCTTTCATCAATGATTACGGAGGCTGGAGGCATGGCAGTGCAGCAGGACAAATTGATGCCACCAACAGTAGGGGTAGGCTTTGCTTGCGAAAGAACTATTAAAGATGAAACACAGAGAAAAGGAATGCCCAGTCCCACTGCACGAGGCTTCTCAGTTGTGTGGTTTGAGGCAGAATTATTAGTACACAGCCCCAGCCAACCATATTAACGAGAGGCTTCTTCCGCAATATTAATTGAACTCAATACTACATAAAAATTTCTAAGACTCAATCAACACACATCAAAACTTCTTTTCATGATTTTCTGTTTTTTACTTTGCAGCTTGTCCAGCAAAAGATATGCTAAAATAATTCACAAATGATAAAATTTATCTGAAGGATGATCTCACCTAAGCCAGCCTCTTTTCTTAAGCTGAAATACCTTATCCACGAGATTTAGGAGAGGTACACTTACATTAGGAGGAGTCCACTGCAAATGAAACAAATCAATAAGAAGCTAAAAAGGTACATGATCAAACAGAGGTCAATATTAAGTGAAAAACAAGCGCATGGTAGATTGAAAGGGACAAATACAAGTTGACATATGAAAATAATGTTTTCATTTTGGGAGGCTACTAAAGCAACTTGAAAAATATCAAAGATGACTAGAATTCCCCTAACATCTTAAAAGTCTTCAAAGATACCAATAGAATATACAGTAGCTCTCTTTGATAATTGCAATATCAGGAACTGATTTCCCTTGTACTACCAATGATTGCAATGTTTCATAAATAACTAATCCTAAGGACTATTATTACCCGTCTACCAGTCCAAATGCTCTAATCCACAACCTAAATGCTGTTATATTAGCATCCTGCTATTCTGCACTCTAGCCCAAAATGACACCACAAAGGCTCCAAATCAATTTTCACATCGTCCAGGCATTATTTTTCTGATAAACATAGATCTGATATCTAGCATCATTCTTCATCAGCCAATAAGCGCATTTCCATGTATATGATAATTCTAAACGTGAAGAATCTCTTAAACACCTCATTAATGACATGACCAGCTAGGGATAAACAAATCATGTAGATTATTTGGATGTATACATAACTAATCTAGCTTATTAATGTATCTTTGCCAATAGCTTGTCCGACCGGATAAATATGCACCAAAGACAATTGGTCAGCTGAAAAAAGAGTACATTTGAGAAAGAATTTTTTCATATAACAAAAATGACTGAAGTGAACTTCATAGCCATTAAAAACATAATAAAGAGAAATGAAATCAAATTTGTTGAAGCACAAAATACCTCGGGTGGCATTCCAATTGGGTCCTCTATAGGTTTTGAGCTCACAGGTAACCTAAAATTTGCAGCAGGAAAAGCAACCTGGTTAATCTTTTCTGATTTCACCTCTGAATCCTTTTTTTTCTGTGAACCTGTGGTCCCAGACCCCTCATTTTGTTTGGCTACTTGAGGTGCAAATCCTTTTGAGTTCACTTCATTATCAGAGTGCCACCCTTTCGCTAGAATACTTAATCCAAGTTCCTCGTGACCATGACTTTCTTCCTGATGGCTCTCTTCATTATCAGAAAAGCTGTTCAGTGTTTCTGATGTGTCTTCCCTTAAATGTGTATTTATCTCATCTGCATTCCAGGACAAGTGTCTGCGATTACCCAAGGAAGTAATTCCATCCAGAGGGGATGACGAAGCAAAAACTCCTTTGAATTGGCGCACAATATCATCCACAGCATCATCCACATTCACTGCTAGAGTTCTCATCACAGAGGAAGATTTCCCAAAAGAGTAATTCTTCGAAAAAAAAAAAGGGAGCAATTTCAGAATAGTCACCTCACTGATTGATAAAAAAAATAAGGAAAATAAGGATGTCAATTGTCATCAACAATTATATATTAATAGATACCACCAGAATCAGACCTTTGAGGAATCACTGAGAAAGTCCCACACTTCATGTTGTTCGGCAACATTTGCTATAGAGAGAAGATCCTAGAACATGAAGGATAAATAAGAACTGGAAAAAAAAATCACTATGCGAAAATTATCTTTTTTTTTTGACAACAATGCCAAAATTATCTTAAAAAAGACTAAAGATTATATACTTGTAAATATTTATCTAGCTGAATGCAGCGCTGATGAACAAAGGCATCCTCTGTGCTAGATGAGAATATCCTTTTGGGAGGCAAGTGTAATGTGTAATTAGGAATGTCCTTTAGATGTGTGTGCAATCTCTCGAAATTCCTGTATCTGCAAAGGAAGATTTTCAAAGTGAAAACAAAAAAGAAAAAAATCGATGCTGATCCAGAGGCACGGCAAGCCTCAAATATTGCATTCAAAACAACAAACATTTTTAGAAATTTAGATACCAATAAAACAATCTTATAGACAAGAAAGAACCTTCTTTTCACAAACCAAGTCCTGTTTTCTGCATCTGTTACTGCAATTGAATAAACTGCAAAAGATTTTGAACCAAGCTTTTCAAAGTATGCTCCCATAACCTGCATCAATAGGATAAACAACGAGGCACTAAAAAAATCAGCCTGGAACATAATAGGAGATACAATAACTTGAAATCTCAGATGACTCTCAAGTATGTGCCATCAGCAACAATTACCCACCCGACACCTAAGCTTGGGAACATGAGATCCATCATTACGTAGAACCATATCTGAGACCTTAATCAGACGATTGTCACCATGCCTGCCAAAGTCTGGGATGTAGAATTCTGAAATAATAGGTCCCTCAGAATCCCCAGCAGATGCTAATCTTTTATCAGGATGGATTTTAAGGGCAGAAGTGCTGTTGGATCTCTTAAGTCTATTTCTATTTTCACTTACAAAAAGATTACTTGACTTCTCTTGTTCACCACCAACACAGTCCCCTTCAAAAGACAGCTGTTTATTGAAATCCTGTGTAAAATGGCTAAAATTTCTGTTCTCCTCACTTGCGAGGGTATCATGGGATAATTGATGTGCTTGTTGCACCAAAGCTTTCTCCTCAGTTCCTTGTAAACTTCTAGTGTTGTTTGACAACATTTCCCTTGGCAAACTTGCTGTGGATATTGTATTATTTGGTATAGAACCCTTGGCTGCAAATTGCTGAGCAGCAGATTTAATATTCTTGTTCTCTTTCTTTTTGTAGTTTCTTCCTTTTGTCCACATGCTTTCGAGATTTTCAGGCATAAGAACTTCAGTTCTCCTCTGGGTTGCTGCCTCCAGCATCCTGGCTCAATCAGCAGGACGTGGCTGTACAGTCTCCGGCTGGAACGAATTACAATCAAAGCTTGGTTCCATATGATCTTCAATTTTAGCCAAAGTTAGATCAGTGTTTTGATATTCCCCCCCGCTATCAAAGTTCGCAGCCCTTTGATTGCTCAATGAAGAGTAGTTACTCGAGGTTGAATCACCTTTATGTATGCCCCCTGAGAACTGAACACTCCCAACCTCCATCAACGAACCATCAATAATGGCAAGCAAAATATATTCAATCAACTCATTGATATACCTGGTTAGAGAAAAGAAACATGGTCAATAATCAAATATTAGGGAAAAAGAAAAGGAATTAAATAAATTATTTTATGGCACTACATTTGAAGGCATTAAAGAATGGCAATGACACAGCAAATCACATGATCTGGTCATTAATGAACAACTTTCAATTCATAGCATGTAAATTTTGAACCACAAGAATGCCACCAAAAAATCACGTCAAGAGCACGTTTCAGCATTCTAAGATGATCTAACTTTTCAAACTCTTATGTGCCCAAAAGATAAAACTAATTGGTCATGAAGCACAATGGCCAAAAATGACTTAATTTGGTATCTTTTAATGTTTAAAATTCTAGTTTCTCAACCCAAGAAAAGGTGATGCATTTCATAGCCACTTGTCTATTTGACCTTTCCCCTTCTGAATTTCCATTAGTTCATCTCTCAATAAATTTATTATTAAATGAGAGTATTGAAATACTGCCACAATCACATATGTTTCATGCAAACAACCTCTTTAGCTTATTCAATCAAAAGGTGGTTTTCAGAAGGAAATGTGCTTCAATTTTTTCTCCTTCCACACCCCCAAAAAAGAATAGACACCAAAGAAAAGAATGCTATTTTTATCAGCATAATATTTCCTATGCCAAAAGTGGACAGTTCTAGTTTCCTTTCCATTCTATGACTAAAAAAAAGTTACATTATAAAGCGTCTAAAGTATAACCTAGCTCACAATATTCTGCAATGAAACAGAATATCAATTTCTAATTTACATTGAGAAATGAAACAATCCTTAATAAGAAACAAAGCTTTAAAAAATAAATAAGAAAAGAAGGTTTTAAAAGGAACAGATTAGAAGAAGTCAATTAAAGCAGCATTGCTTAATGAAAGATGAATTACTTACCCAGGGCTTGCAAGATTCATAACAGGTTGCATTAACAAGCAAGTTACTATCTCCCGAGCAATAGCCCGAACCAGGGGACATTGAGATTCTCGAGGTCTTAGTACTACAGCTAAAAGTCCACCAACGAGGCGCTGAAGAAACTTTGATGGGAGAAAAGAGAGAATACAAAAAATATATATATATTATTACATCGAATGCCAGAACATAATTGAAAGGAAAATTTTTCTCAATAGAACTCTCCATTCACACCTTGTACTCACTCTCAGGAGATATCAAAGCAGGATGAAGCTCCTTAGAAGCCATTAAATGATATTTCAACCTATCATCTCTATCCTCAGTAGAAAGAGTTCCCATCACGTCAACACCTATAGCTGCTTGATTTCGTCTGAACAGTTCTATGTGATTCCCAATTAGATCAACTATATCCCTGCAACATTGGTCAGATGCTTTAACCATTAAACTATTTACATACTTAAGATTTTTGACCCAGCTAATATAAATTCTTTTCAAATTATTTTCTCCAAAGATGTTATGCAAAGAAGCTTACCTTGTTAGTAAGTCGACAAGATTTATCTCTTTTACCCTTCCTGATATCTCACCAATGGCCTCCATTATCACTGCATGGATTAGTTCAGGTGCCTCCTTATCTGGTGTGATCTCTGAATACCACAAATCTATCACAAAATCTTTCATTATCTTATCAATAAACTCATTGGCTGCTGCTTCCACAACTGGAGAATCGATTTTTCTCTTCCACCTTGGTGGAGGTGGTGTAGAATATAGTCTAGAATCGTTCAGAGATAATTGTTTTTTCTCCAGATAAGACAAATAAGATTGTACTTGGAGTGGCTTGCGTGATTTCCAGCTAAATTCCACCTCATTAGACAAAATCCGTAGTGCAGAAAGCAAAGCAATTGATAATGGCAGATTCATCCACATTGACGAACTTGTATCTGTAATGTGCAAGGACAATTACAGAAACATCCGTTATAATTGGATATACATGAATGGCTATCACAAACCCCTGATCAATAAGCTAAAAGAAGAAAATAGAAGTGCATTTCCTTTGTGTTTTATAGTCATAAATATACTGTTAATTTAATGCACAAAAACACTCGCTCCATGCCAATTAGCCTATTTCAAAATTCACCAAGTATTTAAAAAGAACAACTAGAAAGCCTTCTGTTAAGTTTCGTCCATTGAGCATGTCCTTACAATCATTAAATGATTTAACTAAAGAAACAGGAGATTATTCTAAGGTAAACCACCTCATTTTCAATGAAACAAATATTGAGCCCATCACTTACTAAGCAGAAATTAAAATACACTTCACTGAGAAGGGGAAAAAATCCCACAATATTCCTTCAATTGAACCACATAAAAGTCAGCTATCAACTCTAATTACGAAGGAAAACCCTGCATATCGAAAACGTAGCTAAGTTGATACACTTTCATGCACATAATCTGACACGAAAAATTGACCGCGCAACAAGCAGGTGTATCATAGCGCAAAACCCACGGCACTAATACACTAGAGCGAGCTAATACAATTCTAAAACTACCGCCAGCAATTCGGAACCCCAACTCAATGTGCATAGAAATAAAGCAAGCCAAGCAATGATACTTCATCAAAAATCATCAAGCTTATAATGAAATCTAATCAACGCAACACCAATTAACCCTAAATGAACCTAATAATCCAATCGAAAATTCGTACAGGAAACTCCGATTCAAACAATAGCAACTGATTTTTCTTTATCCATTTTGACATACTTAAAGCAGGAAGCTACGAAGGCGAATCGAGGAAACTACTTACGGGACAAGAAGTAAGTCAGGAGAAACACACATAGGGCCCACCACACCGTACGGACCTTCGCTTCCTCGATCAGATCCTGTATTGTCTCCATCGCCTTCATTTTTCTATACCTTTCTTCTCTTTTAAAGCGCTAACAATTCAATAACCGATAGAAGAATTGTTCAATTCCGACTCTCTCTCTATCTCTTCAATCTCTGCGTTTAGCGATGGAATTGGAGTCGGTCAATGTAATCGTTGGAGAGAGAAATTAAAATTTGCATTCGTTTTCTCTCAGCTGGTTAGAGAGAGAGATAGAGATAGCGAAAGGAGGGAGTAGACAGATGGGAGAGAAAAGGTAACACAGTGTCATTCCATGTTCTATGTGGGACACGTGTCAAGGTTTTTGGACGTCCTTGGCGGGTCCTTTTCTGGTTTTTCTTAATTATTTTATTTACGTTTTACTTCTCTTCCACCCGGCAGTTTTAACCATTTTTTCAAAACTCGAAACCGCAGTCAAAACTCGAAACCAAGATTTTTCTTTCTTTTTTAAACTGGTGATTATTTTGACTTTTATTTTTTTACAAGTAATTAATAAGATTTTATACTTATTTGGCCCCACAAACATATAGCATTTTTAGACTATATAGTAAAAAATATATAATATATTTGTTTGATAAATATTTATTAACATATAGCATATGGGGAAACTTTTTTGAGATATTTTATCACTTAAAATGTCACTATCATTTTCATTTATTATAATCTTTCAATTACATAACTTTTGAAAAAATAATAAAATTGGTATATTATATATTCTTATATAAGACAAAAGATTTATATTATCATTAATTTTTATTATTATAAATTACAAAAATTCGTATATATTACTTACTAAATATAAAAAATATTGCACAGTCAAACGAGCCCGAATTCATTGGTTAGAAAGATCAGACTCTAACACAAATATAATAAATTCATATGAGATCATAATAAGAACCGAAGAGCTAATTGCTTAATATGACTTGTAGAACTACTCAGAAGACTATAAATAATATTTGTCGTCATAAAAGAAAAAAAAAATCAAATTCTTTTAAAAAATATAATAAATAAACATGCAAAACAAAGATTAAAGAAGAAATATTTTGACTTTTCTCGGTTTACGATGGGTTTGATAAAAAAATCTCATGAGAGTCAGAATTGGAATTGATTGCATAATGAATGGGAATCACATAAATCAGTTACACAATATTATGAAATCGATGTTGCACTTATGGTCCACATTTTGACCAACCCTCATGTTATTAATTCGCTATCTGAATTTAGTTATTCATGATTGCAACGATGTTGTGACTATTGTTCAAGATTTGAGTATCAACTATATTAGGGTTATACTTCAATGAAGTCTTAGTTACTTAATTTTAAAAGATAATTATTTAATTTTAGTTTTAAAAGTTATTTAATTTTAGATATTGTTATTTAATTTGACTATTGATTATTTAATTTTGATCAGTTACTTAATTTTATGATAAATTAAGTAACTATAACTGTTATTTAATTGTTGTTAAAATTACTTAATATGAGTTTTAATTACTTAATTTATTAATAAGTCCTCATTGGAGTATCACCCACTATATTAAGAGACCTACGAATTAAGTTGTTAATTGCTTTGTCTAAGTTGTTGATTTTATTGTAAAGTATGAGTTGAAGGCCTAGATTTCCCTTGTAATTTGGTTAGAACTGATTTACTTGAT
>CAODLS010878008.1:0-12748 GCA_948243855.1 Flueggea neowawraea
TCCTCTTTCTAGGACTCTTATGTCCATTAGTCATTTTCTCACTCAAATACTCCTTCACTGCATGCAACCCTTGCTCCACCACTTCCATCGGCGGTGAAACCAATGGATTCCCTTCAACACTGAACTTTTGGAGCTTCCTAACGCATCCAAAAGAGTCAGGTAAACAAGTGATTTTGTTGTAACTTAGGTCCAATTCTACAAGAGAAATGAGGAGGCCAATGGAATAGGGTACGGTTTCTAGGTATTGGAAGTTTTGGCTTAGGTTTAGAACTTCTAGGGCAATAAGGTTTTCAAAGTCTTCAGGGAGTGTTCTTATGTTGTTGAGGCGTGCATCAAGGACTTTTAGACTGGTGAGATGAGTTATGGAGCTTGGTAGGTACACAAGCTTGTTTGAGTTCGCTGACAGCTTCTTTAGGTTAATTAGTTCAAACCCCATTGTATCCGGTAGCCTGCTTAGCTTGTTGAAGTTTGCATTCAATTCCTCTAGACATCTGCCACGTATAAACAAAAGAAGAAGAAGAATTAACACTTCTAATTTTGATTTCTGCCACTTCTTTATAACTTTAGTAATAAAATTGATTGAACACATATGTGACTATACAGATTATATGTCTTGATTTAAGCTGTCCTTCTTGGCATTTGATTTCGGTTTGCACAGATTCAATCTTTTGATCTTGGGTTTTAATAAGTATGACACAGGGATCATCATGACTATAATCTAAGATTTTCTATATTAGGTTTTCTTGAAATTATTATTCAAGATTTTTTATGTGTTTTTTTTTAATGTTAGATCACATCTTTCTTAATTTAGATGAACAAAACCACAACAAAATCGACTTATCAATAATGAAAATTAAATATTTGTTGAGAAAATTTTATTGGTAGACTTATTCATTAAGAAAAATCCGAGAATAGGAATCTAGAACAAGTACTCCTTTTGGGCATAAAAAAACATAGTATGAATTTCGCCACGAGTGGAAGTTTCACTCTTGAAATTAGTGCTACAAGGTTTAGAACATTGTTTTCACCCTCTTAGTCAAATATGTGATAATTACCTAGCACTTTGTGAAGAGGAAATTATTCAGTAATAACAAATGTGAAGTCAAAAATAGAGTGCCGTGTAATCTCTTATATATATATATAAAATCAATTCTCTCCTCTGACGTCGATGATATATGATCTATTAATTAACTGTTGCAATATTTTCTTACGGAAGACTGAAAACTCCTCTCCACCAAAACAGTGAAAAATTTACTCCATGTCTATCTCTTTCCGTACAAATAAAAGAGTGATGTCTTTACCATATAAAATATATGAATTCAACAAATAAATTCAACATCTTATTTAACTTTCTTGTAATTGTGCTTGGCCGTCCTTGTTCATGCAAAGTCAAAGCTACTAAAATTATTCCATAAAACAGCTAGATTTTTCCTTTTTTTATTCATAAAGAGAATAAATTTTATTGAAGCCAAAACCACCAAATTAGTGGCGGAATTAAGATAGGAACGTTAACCACCATTAGAAAAAGTTACGTTAAACTACCCTGTTCCATTACAATTTCCATTTTTTATTTAAGTATTGGCTATGCTGATAATCTCCATGGTCATAAATTGCAGTCAACATCATATAAAACCATACAAATCTCTTAATTCTATAGAGATCAAGCGAAAGTTTGATAAAGTTTAAAAATTAAGGTCATTAGTGACTGATGAGAAGAAATTGAAAACTAGACTTTCCCTTTTATTTTTTTCTTGTTCATATACTAATTTTGTTTTTAACCTTTGATTCACCGTCCGTCGTTCAAATATTTCTTTCAAACTAAAACATTTCCAAATTTTTACAATTTATTGAGAAGAAATAACTATATATATATTAGATTAATTTTTAGAATATTTTTTAAAAAAACATGAAACACCGATATGAATTTTTACTGGAATTCCAACTTTTTTGTATAAATAAGTCTCCTACTCATACTTATTTGAAAAACCTACTCATCTCCTTCTTGAGAAACTTTTTACACTTACTCCAATCTAAAGGCTATATTATATTCTCGAAAAAGAGAATGATCAATTGAACGAGAGGAATAAAAGTGGGTAAAGAGATGGAAGTAAACCTGCAATTCTCGATGGTTTTGGGAAGGGAGTCAAGAAGGTTGCCGGCGACATTCAAAACTTTGAGCTTTGACAAGCACCCAATTGAGTTGGGAAGGCACTTAAGCTGATTTGAGTGCACGTCCAATACCACCGCATTTAACAATCTTGCTGCTAAGGATTCTGGTATGCTCTGCCATTTTCAAATCATGCATATTAATTAATTTTTCATTTTTTCTTGGTTCCTTCTCTTGGAAAAGAAGTTTTTCTAAATAGCGACCAAACTTAGTGACATCTAACGAAAAAGACAAATTCCATCCAACTGTTTAAAGTTTGGAGAATAATATATATACACAAGGACATACCTGGAGATTGTTGTTGGAGAGGTCGAGTTTGCAAATAGCAGCTAAGTTGAGAGAAGGATTAGGGAGAGATTCCAAAGACATGCCACTGAGATCGATGATTTCAAGCCTTTCTTCCTCATTCATATTGCGCCTCTTCAACGATCTCTCCGCCTTCTTCGACGACGACTTCGTCACTTCCATCCTCCCGGCCATTTGATCTTGTTGCTGTTCGTACATCATATTAATTCGCTTAGTTATTGCACCAAACACAGACACAGAAAGGTGATATTAGCGTGATGTTAGAGTTGAAGGTGATATATATTGGAAGAACGAGGACAGTACGGATGTGGAGGGAGTTAAGAAAGGGATGTGTCGATGACGTTTGTGGAAGTACATGGCCGTATACATAGGAGTTGCGTGGCCAATCTTCCTACTTGATAAAGTCAACTCTCCTTTTATTCCGCCATCCTCGTTATAATGTTAGAGGGTATTTTGTTCTTTTCATTTGTTTTTATACTTTGACTTTGTCTAATTGTTAGTTTTTGCTTCAATTGATTCCTTGATGATAATTTGTCTACTCATCATCACCATTTCAGCACTAGACTAAGTGGAGTGTTTGATCTTTTTAATATTGTTTAGTGGCAAGTGGGTGGAGTAAAATAAGCTTTCTTTTTTTACTATTTCAATCAGGTTACATGATCTCCTAATTTTAATATATTTTTTAGAATTATGTAAGTTCACAATAATAATTTTCTAAATTTGATTGAGTAGCCCAATGGAAAACTTGACTATACAAATTAAGTATTTTACAGAGAAATCTACCCATTTGTCAATGAACGTCGATATGATGATTAATATTTGATCTAATTATTATTTATGAAAATTCATACTTCATCCATCCCAAATAGATAGGTTTTTTAAACAAGCATGAATTTTAATAAAAATATGGTTAAATTCGTTATAAGGGTAGTTTTTGTTTAATTTTATAAATTTACCTTAAAGATTTTCTAGATGAAACCTTTCTCGCTTGGTGAGCAGGAGTATGAATAAATTATGCAAGAATATTATTAAATTACTTATAAATAAAAGAATATCATCAAATTATTGATAATAACAATGACTTTATGAAGGATAGAAAAGACATATGTTCTATAAACAATGACTTTGGTTATTATTGGCATGAAAGATATGTAAATCAAGGAACTGAAGAGTTTTCAGACAGATAGACGATATCACAATTGAGGATTTTGTCTTTCGTTGTTTTACTCAATTAGTGTTTTTGCTAAAATGTAAATTCAGCAGCTTTAGCTACTTAGGATATATATGACGTGTATCCATTTCCTGAGATGATTCTTACTTAGCAACAGTCGTAATTTAATAGGTTTTCCCTAGTCTGGCTCTTAAGGTTGAGGGTTTTTCCTGCTTCTGCTAATTTACTACTCGGTGAATTTAACTTCAATAAAAAAACCTACTTATAAAAAAAGATATATTATTTAGTTTTAGTATAAAAATTATGGCATAATATCATTGCTTACAACATATTAAATTCATTTGCGTTTATAAAATGTTTCTTGAATAATTTATATATCTAGAATCAGTTACATCGATTTTTTTTATCGTCAAACATTAAATATATTTTTAAAAATACAAAATTTTTGAATTAAAATAAATGTTTCAGTTTTTACATACATAACATAAGATATTAAAAGTGTAATTGCACAACTAACCAAACAACAATTCACCAATAAATTCATTGTTGCAACGAATTGACCTTGTATAATGCAACGGAAATAATCACCAATTGGCGGAAGTGCAACGGTGAGTATGCATATACACAAGCACCTTAAAAGCTATTTAGGCTGAAAATGCTAACTGAACCACAGTCTAAATGTCCTAAAGACGATCAAAACAATTGCAAGATCTTGATGGAATGAAGGAAAAACTCTCTCTTGTCCCTCTTGATGGTCGGCAACACACGCTTTCTCTAGGGATTTATTTTATTGATTAAATTATTAATCGGAAGCCCTAATACTCCTATTTATAGTGATGTAGGTTGAATCCTAGTCTGTATAGGATTCTATTATTTAGACATAACTTTATTCCCTCTCTAATTACTACCCAAATAAGAATTTCTATCTAAATAGAAGTAGTGCCTATTTGGTTACTCGCAAACCAAATTAGTCTCCACCCTAACCATCATGGGCAGACTAAATCAAAATGCCCATTTGAACCAACTCAATTTTTCTCAATATCTCTCATTCTCACATGATGGAGCTACCTCTAGTCATTTGTGGCATTCTCGTCATACAAGCAAATAGATCGTGTAATCAACATACATGGGGAGCATTAGAATGTCATACACCATTTAGGGATATATAGATGCTCTTTAAGTCCTGTTATGGTAGTCTTAACAGCTCGGCGCAGTTAATTGAGTATGTCATACCGTAGGAAGTTTTCTCACAATCACCTGCTTCAAACTATTTTTGATCTCTTGAAGCTTTTCTGTGTTCACTATTATGTTTCCTTAGAAATTATAAGAGGCTAGCCGGTGAATCAAGAAACTTACATATGTGATTTGAAAACTATCAACTTCCTCTATTCCATGAAAGACTCCATTATGACTAGACTCGCCAGTCTAGCTTATCACAACCAAGTGGAATCCTTCATCGCCTTTAGTCACACACTAAGATAGTTATAGCTAATCATATTTCGTAAAGATGTTTTGGGTCGTAAGGATAGAAAGAACCAAAAACCTCATATTTACGACATGGTCTTACACTAAAGAAAGTGAGATCATTTAAAATATTAAATTCTCATCCCCTGATATTATATAAACACATGGTATGAATAATTTGACATGGTATTTTTCCTCCATTTAGAGGGTTGCATGTTTTGTCTTTGTCAACACCATATAGAAGCATCAGTTACAAATATGTCTAATCATTTAACCTTAGTCCACCTCCATGTTAAGGACTACTTTTGGTTTTAAGACAAACATGCCATATTCCTGTATTGTCTAGCACGAGATCATTTCATGATCTAGTATGAATTTCAGTCTACAAGGCTTTCCTTGTAATTTTTACAAGATGATGTGACGATTATGAACGTACTTTCCTCTTAATCTTGTTCAAAATTTTCTTCGTCCCAATCTTTGAAAACTTATTGGTAAAACAAAAGTAAATACCCTTATGGGTGGGCTATCTCTTTGTCCAATATGCCACTTAATGATAGCAGTAAATGTCACACAATAACATTCGCACTCATGTTGCTAAAAAAAACTTTAAAACAGTGATTTTATTGCTAAAAAAAATTATGTTTAATGGATTACATCAAAATGTAAACTCAAATTCTTCTCAAGCCTAGAGATCTCATGCATCTCACAAGCACATCTCTTCCAAAGCGCTTGTTTAGTAGATCCTCTAACATATCCTTCGTTGATATGTACTTCAAGTTCACCTCTTTTTGTGCAATTATGTCTTCAACAACATGATATTTAATGTCGATACGCTTAGTCCTCCTATGGAACTTTAGGTCTTTTGTATAAGCTATCGATGCTTGGCTATCAGTACTAACTATCACAAGTTCCCTTGAAGTAGTTAGCCTCAATTGGTCCATAAATCATTTTAACCAAATAGCTTCTTGTACTGCAGCAGATGAAGCTACATGTTCAGCTTCTATGGCAGATAACGCTGCACATGTTTGTTTCATGCTACTCCATGAGAATACATCATTGTCTAGCAAGAAAACAAAATTTGATGTGGATTTTCATTTCAAAGAGAAGAGAGATATGAACTGTACAATGAAGAGAAAAGAAACGACGTATTTTGTTCCATTCCATTGTTTTTTCAAATAAATTAATTTCATTCACTAAAAACCGTTTTACATAGTTTTTGTCGTACACACTCTTAATTTTTAAATTCAATGGATGGAATTAATTTTCATCATCTAATGAACAGAATTAAGAGTCCTCAATGAAACCCTTTTTTAGGGAGTTGTCATTGAAGTAACAACACCCATTCTTCGTTACTTATTACAACATCTAAAGATTTAAATCTTAAAAAGTGAGTGAATTAAGGGTGAAGGAGCAAATTTACCCTCAACATTTGGGGCTAGGAACACTTTAGCCCTTATGGTTTCTTTTTTTTTGATCCGTTTGTGCCCCTACAGTTAGAAAAATGGCCCATGTTTGCCCTTCTGTTAGGAATCCTATCCCAGTTTGCAAACAGAGTTCATTTTTCCATTAAATTTGTTGACTTAGACATTAATAATAGGCATGTCAACTGGTGTCCCTCTAACAAATATAGATATGGCAATTTTAAAAATCAAACCAAACTAAATAGTAAAACTCCAAGCCACACTACATGAAACTAAAATCAAAAGACTAACTCAAAAGTCCATCCTAAAAAACAAAACCAGACCCAAAAAAACCCCATAAAATCAGACCAAATCTCCCTCTTCATATTTGTTCATCTTGTCGCCCGTTTCTCTTTCAAGCTCAGATCTTTATGAATAGTTTTCTTTCTTCCATGAAACAAGATTAAAAACAATATCAATTGATCTCATCCTAAAAATTAGGTCGTATTATTGCTTCTAATTACAAAAGCCAACCAAAATTCTTACTCACACAAACCATGCCCAAACCCTAATTACAAACAAATCACACAAATACTCTCTTTTTCTCCATCCATTTTGCTCTATTTCGAGATCTTGATCCATATCTTCATCCTACAACGAAACTCAACAACAAACTTTTCAATTCAAACTCAGCTCAATTTCCCCTCTCTATCACATGTACTAGGAAGTCTTTCCCAAATAGCAAAAAGAAGACACGAAGGAAGATTGTCACCTTGCAAACACTACTCTTTCTCTGTTCACAATGCTATTCACACCAAATTGGATATAATTTTCAATTATTGGCAAAAGAATTTCAATTAATTGTAGAAGCATTTCTTCGAACAAATTGAGCTCGTTGTCAACACATGTCATTATGTCACTTTTAGAACATGAAAACCTAGAAATTGAGGCTTCCAGATTCCAGAGAGAAGAGAGAACAACAAGAGAGTTAGGGAATTGAGAGGGAAATTGAGCAGTGTGTTATTGTTTATCTTAGAAAGTGTAACTGTACACATTTTATACCCTCTTAAAGACTAGTAACAGCCATAACAACCCAACAACATTCTCGCCTGTATAATTGACCCATTTAACTCGGTTACAACTTATTACTGACTTAATACAAAATATTAGACACGTGACAATACTCCTCCCATAAGACCGGCCTTGTCCTTAACGGTAGAAATCAAGAAAAAATCTCTAAACAATAGCTACAAATTCCCATGTTGCATCGTTAAGAGTACCTGAAGACTAATGTCCGAGCCGCTGAGTCACGGTCTGAGAACCTCTTTAAACAATTCGACGGTCTAAAATAGCAACTGGAGTGTACAACAAGTCTGAGGAAGTCTAAAAAGATGGAAAAGGAGACATAGTTGGTGGTGGAGAACCTTTGAACAGTTTGGGTTGACTGACAGAGAACTCTGGATGAAGTTGGAAACCAATAGTCAGTGCTAATTTGTAATAAACAACTCTAGCTTTGTAATGACCATAAAATTTGGATAAGAGCTTGTGAAACACTCTTGTAGCTAAAGACATTTGTCAATAGGGCTGGAGATTCAGTAAAACACGATCGCCAACATCAAAGGAATGATCTAACCACTTTTTATTAGCAAAATGCTTCATGTGTTGTTGGTGTTTAAGTAGGTGGTCTTTGAGTAACAAAAGAGTGTTCTCCCTAGCTGTGAGGCTTCGATCCACTGCATCCCCAGAAGAATCACCTGAAAACTAGGGAAGATACAAGGGTGGAGGTTGACCATACACTACTTCATAAGGAGTCGAATTAATGGCAGAGTGGAAGTTGGTGTTATACCAAAACTTAGTAAGTGACAGCCACTGGACCCATTAAAGAGGAATATCACCATACATACATCGCAAATACCCTTCCAAGCAATGGTTGACCACCTCATTTTGACCGTCGGTTTGAGGATAGTAAGTCGAGGAATGCTAGAGCTGAACCTCTTAAAGTGCAAATAGCTCTTACCAAAAAGTGCTAAGGAAGATGGGGTCTTAATCCGAAACAATGGAGTGTGGCATCCCATGAAGCTAAAAAATAATATCCATGAACACCTTGGAAACACTAGTAACAATGTATGGATGGGCTAAGGCTAGAAAATGGGCATATTTTTTGAAATGATCTACCACCACGAAGATAACTGACTTGCCATGTGATTTTGATAAGCCTTCCACAAAATCCATCGAGATTTCTTGCCAAATCTGATCAAGAATTAGCAAGGGTTAAAGGTGTAATACTCCATATTTTTTTTGGTAATTATTATTTTATTTTAATAATAATTAAATTTGGGAATAAATAATTATTATTTTATTTTTGGTGATTGAGGGGTAAATTTGGTGTTTAAGATGTTAATTGGGTGATTAATGAAGATTATGAACGATTAGAAAATAAATTATTAAGTGAAAATTACTGGAAAATCAAAAATGAAATATGAAAACAAAGGGACCGGACGACCAATCGTCTGTCGTTGGTAGCCAAGCTGCATGTTGTTTGGATACTGTGCGCGTTGTCGTTCAGTGGTTACTGCGGGAAAATGACGCGTCGTTCAGTCCACTTGCTTCTGTCGTTGCACCTATTGCAAGTCGAATGAACGCCCCGTCGTTTTCCCATAGCAACCGCTCAACGACAGCGCGCACAACATCCAAACGACATGCAGTTTGGCTACCAACAACAGACGATCGGTCATCCGATCCCTTTTTTCCCAGATTTCATTTTTGATTTTTCCACCAATTTTCACTTAATAATTTATTTTCTAATCACTCATAACCTTCATTAATCACGCAATTAACATCTTAAACACCAAATTTACCCTTCAATCACCAAAGATAAAATTTCAATTTATTCCCAAATTTAATTGTTATTAAAATAATAATTACCAAAAAAAATATGGGGTATTACATTCTCCCCCCTCAAAAGAAATTCGTCCTTGAATTTTCAGACAGACCAGATTGAGCGAAATTCTTAATCTATCACAAAATCTGGGTTACTAATTCTTACTAACATTCTAACTCTTTCGGACTCAAATATGCAGACATGTACCAGAAATGAAGAAAATATGCAGAGACAGAAAGTAGGAGATACCGACCTACGAATCGACAGGGTCAAACATGTGTGGATATCTACGCCACATCTCGTCCTCGGCCTCCCAAGTGTCCTCCTCAATTGAATGGTTTCTCCAAATCACCTTTACTGAAGCTATATCCTTGTTTCGGAGCCTTTTTACCTGACGATCAACAATCATCATAGGAACCTCATCATAAGACATATCAGACCTGACCTCAACTGACTGTGGTGCCAAAACGTGTGACGGATCAGGAATATACTTCTTCAGAAGTGAAACATGAAACACTAGATGAATAAAAGCAAACTGTGGCGGTAGTGCCAACTCATATGCAATGGCCCTATCACGGCCTATGATCTCAAATGGACCAATCTATCTCGGGCTCAACTTGCCATTCTTCCCAAATCTCATAACACCTTTCATCGGTGATACCTTCAGGAATACATGGTCTCCAACTAAAAACTCCAAATGTTTACGCTTCGGGTCAGCGTAACTCTTCTGACGACTGTGAGCAGTTTGAATCCACTGTTGAATCAGTCTGACCTTCTCTGTAGTCTCTAAAATAAGATATGGCCCCAAAGGCTCTCTCTCACCTGCTTCAGCCCAACAAAGAGATGATCTGTATTTCCTACCATATAAGGCCTCATAAGGATCCATTTCGATACTCCAATGGTATGAGTTATTATATGCAAACTCTACCAATGACAAGTGAGAATCCCAACTCCCACCAAAATCCACAGCGTACACTCTTAACATATCCTCCAAAGTCTGAATTGTACGTTCAGACTGACCATCGGCCTGTGGATGAAAATCAGTTCTACAATCTAGTCGAGTACCCAACTCTTCTTATAGCTTACACTAAAATTGCGACATAAACTGAGGTCCTCTGTCAGACACTATAGAGATTGGCACACCATGCAAGCATACAATTCTGTCCACATAAATCTTTGCTAGGCGTGTTGCTCCATATGTTGTCTTGACTGGAAGAAAATGTGCTGACTTAGTTAATCGATCAACGATAACCCAGATGGAGTCATACCCAGAAGACGTCCTCGGTAAGACAACTACGAAATCCATAGTGATGCGATCCCATTTCCACTCCGGGAGGGGCATCTGTTGCAATAGTCCAGAAGGATGCTGGTGATTAAACTTAACCTGCTGACAGGTGATGAACACATATTCATACATATTTATGTGCATTGATTTATATTGTTTTGAATACGAATTGAGCGTTTGTCATTAGTTTTGGTACTTCTACGCTTTATACTGTGTTTTTCAGGTTAATTGATGATGTCTTGACTAATCGAAGGAAAATAAGTCGAAATGGGGCTTGAACAATGACATTTTAGGCATTGAGAGTGAGACACGGCCTTGGAATGATGAAACACGCCCGTGGGACACTTGAGGAAGCAAATCCGTGCACAACTGGGCATCCACGGACAGAAATTGGACGTCCACGGCCGTTGGAGAGGCCGTGTAACCCACTGGAACTTGAAAACTGAGGGACACGGACAGGAATGCAATCACACTGTCAGAACAGCCCAAGACACGGATATTAAGCTGTGTCTGTGTATTTACCCAGCCGAGGATCATTCATTCCACCGACAAAAACTCAACACACGGACAAATGGACATCTTACACGGACAGAAACCGTGTCCGTGTCCTTTGTACAAGTGCAGAATTGAAGGAATTTTGATGGCACACGGACGGGACAGCCTATGCACAGTCGTGCCCGTGTCTTACCCGAGACGCCCTAAGTCGCCTATTTAAGTGAGTTTCGGCATTCATTCGAGAGAGAGCCGACTTAGAGACAGAAAGATACATCTTTAGAGGACAGAGAACGTGGGAACAAAGGAGAACATCATTAGGTATCAAGAATGAAGCGATTTCGAGAAGAATAGGAGGATTCAATCATGGGTTTTCCTTCTCTCTCTAGATTTCTCTTTGTTTTTATTGTTTATTTCTCTATTGTTATGAACTAATTTTATTGTGTACCTAGATGTGATGAACCTTAGGCAGATTATTTGATTTTGGATTATGTTATTCATTCAATTAATTTATGGATTGCGACTCAATTATGATTTATAATGAGTATTTTTGAATTAATTGTTGCTAGCCTTTCGATTCCAATATTGTTTCATGCATGTGCAATCGAGGGATTCTGTGTATGATAGAGCGTACATAATTGAGAGAAGTTGCATGCAAACCTAGAGATAGGTCGACATAAATCCTCCGGATTAGGGTCAAACCTAATAGAGAAATTCATAGAGCAGAGTATTAAAGCAACGATTGTGGTTTTAATTAGGAAGAGATTCTGGTTAATCAATCTAGTTGTTAGGCATTAGCTAACTCAAGAGAGAGGTTAATACACCTTACGAATTTCCATGGTCCAATTGCCTGAATGATTATTTGAATAACGAGTCCTTGTTACTTACTTCGGTCTAGGGGGATTCAGTGTCTAGGTGCCATCTTCCCATCGTTCATTCTATCGTTTATTTCATCGTTTGCATTTGTTTAGTTATTTATTTTATCTATTCAAAATCATTTATATCGCCGGTTAGATAATAGAGGAATAGTGAATAGCTAATAATCGTAGTCTCTGTGGGATACGATACTCGGTACTCAAGGTCCAGTTGCTATAGACGATAGGTACACTTGCCTTAGTCTCTTAGGTATAAGCCTTTGACTCACACCAAGTTTTTGGCGCCGTTGCCGGGGACTAGGATATTGGGAAAGCTAATACTTTGTTAATCTAGCCAATTTTTATTTTATTTTCTTTTCTTTTAGTTCGTTGTTTTTGTTTCTTTTGTCTTGTTTATTTATTTTTGTGCATTTTTTTGTTTTCGTACTCCATTGTGCCTTTTCGTGTTTTATTTTGTCTGTCTATTCGGGATTACGTTTTTGGGTTGTTGTGTTGTTTTCTTCAGGATTTTGTTAGTACATGACTAGAGGGAATTCTTCTGGATTAATCGAGGCAAATCCTGAGATTGAGAGGACAGCTCTTCAGAACCTCAGAAATAGACTCCGACAGAGGGAAGAAGAGATTGATATGGAAAGGGGCGCGATGGAGGGTAATGAGCAAATTCAGAGAGAACAGCCTCCTGGCAGGGTTGTTCAGGAAAATCCGGC
>CAODLS010878116.1:0-14323 GCA_948243855.1 Flueggea neowawraea
TCATCTTGCCACAACGTATGTTGTGCAAGAATTCCAGTTAACGTACGTTTCACAAATATCCAACGTACGTCGGCATACTCCAAACAGCATCCCTCAACTTCTTTTGATTTCGAACGCGTGTCGGATCATTCCCAATGTTTGAAAACACCCAACCTTACAAAAATAACCTCTTTCAACTATCCAAACATCATCTTAACATTTGAGAATCAAATCATAACTGAGATCATTCAAAATCGAATGACGTTTCACTGAAGAACTTGTCTGACTTGATCGGAACGCTATAGAGAATTGATCGCAACGGGAGGGATATTACAGTGGCAAAACTTTGTTTCTGAAATTTCTAGCAAGGCTAGAGAGGTTTTTGAACTCTGAACTGGAGATTTCGATAAAAGATAAAAAGGGTTTTTGATTTCTGAAATCTTTGGTAGATATTTAAAAAGGGTTTACTTTGAAATCCTCGATAAGGATAAAACGGTTTCTGGAAAGGTTATGTTTTGTTTTTGGAAAACACATTAGCTTGACAAACTTTGAAACTATTCTGAAAAGATTTTGGTTTAGTTTCTGAAGATTTTCGTGCATGTTGTTTGCTTTGGATGCGAACGATTTCGAAACGGTTTTTCGATCGCTATTACGTATGTAGCGTGTATATATATGTTGATTATATCTGCATGTGGTATTTTTGAATTGTTTTCAAAACAGTCCTTGTGAGGCACGTATGAGGTGATCTGGAGTGTTGTCCCTCACTGGGTTTGACCCCCTTTCTTTGTTTTGTCCTTGTGTTTCCTGATCGTGCAGACGATCCTTGAGGACGGTGATCTTTGGCATTTGATGCTCAGTGCGGTAGTCTGGCGTTGTAGTCAGTGCCCTTTCATTTGGGCCCCATTTGTATGTTTTGTTAGAGGCTCCACACCGGGTTTCTGTGGAAATTGTTATTGTTTTCGTTATCGTTTTTGGTTATTTCAAATGTTTTAATTTAAAATATACTTAATATTGTATATATATTTGTTTTGTTAAATGAGGATTCAACCTTTATTTGGTTTTATTATTTTATTAAAAATATGATTTTGAGGTAGAAGTTATGTACATTTAGGTTTGTTTGAGTTGGGCTGAGCTCCCATAGACGGTTCACCTCGTACGCCGGTCATGGTCCCGGGAATGGGTCATGACACTGACAATCCAGTCAAGCACCATTAGTAGGTGACTGATCGTGTTGGCAGGAACAACCTGAAACAAGTATATCAGAGAAATGTCAAAATACGGTACTGTGGCAATACCAAATGCGTAATATGCAAATGCAGATGCAGACGCTCGCACGACATAAAAAAACCTATTTCGAATGAAGATCTATCACTCTCGCCTCAAAAATATAATTCTACGTAAAATTACATTTTAGTCCCTCAGTTTTTATAAAATTACACTTTAGTTCCTAAGACCTTAAAAAATTACAAATCAGTCCCCAAAGTATTCTCAAATTACCAAATAGTTCTCCAATTACTTAGAATTCCTAAATAAGTCCTCAAACTCTTTGAAATTGCAAAACTAGCCCTAAACTCTCAAAATTCCAAATCTGAATGAAGTTCTAGCAAAATTTCAGTTTCAGTCCTCACAACAAAAATTATTTCAAAAAAGAACCTAAAATCCGTATCGATCGATACCTGATGTTCTAATCTGTTTACATTGTTTCTAATCATTCTTAGGAACATAAATCTATTAACAAATTGTCCAAACAAACTCAAATTCACGGGAAAATCAACGAAACCGTAACCTAACCCTAACCTTCAAAGCAACATCAAATATCATGATTCCAAGCTCAAAGTAGCTATATTTAGTCTTGTTCTAATATCATATTACCTTCTCTAACATTCATTCTAACAGAAACAACAAAATCCAACCCTCACATAAAAATTCAACCATAAACCCTGGATGAACAAATCTTTCCTAAAATGATGAAAAAAAGAGATTAGGAGTTCGATCTTACCTCAAGAAGTGATAAGGAATCAAAAGGAAGCAATATGAGACGTTGAGCGACAAATTTGAAGTGATTTGTTAGGTGAGAATAAGTAATGGCCGAATGAGAGTCGGGTTAGGGGTATTTAATGACTTCTAGCCCAAAACACCGTGTTTCACTAACTTACAAAGGCTCACGTACATCATTCCAAACTTCGCGTACATTACTGGACCTCACGTATGTTACCTAGCATCTCCACGTATGTCCACAAGTATCAGGTTTAACCTCACGTACGTCACACAAAACCTTGCGTACATGAATCTTGATGAAACCCAGTTAACATACATTACTGCTTATTCTCACGTATGTGAGTCATTCTTCTTACGTATGTTAGGGATACTCTAACGTACGTAAGTTGTCCGTGTGTCAAAATGCAAAAATCATGCATTACATGGTCTAAGACACTGTAACTTCCACACCAGAATGTTTCTTCATCAAACAATCTCATTCCTTTTTTGACTCAACTAAACACTAAATGGCTTCACAAAACTCTAAGAAAAATTGATTCAATTCAACCATTATATGCAAAATTCATGCAAAATAATCAAAGTATCTAGGGCCGACTTAAGAACTTTTGCGTTCCTAGGAAAAAATGATTTTAGGGGCCTTCTATTAATTGTATATATATTATTTAAAATTTATTTTTCTTACTTTTTGAGAGGCAAAATTGATCATTAAATTTTTATATTCAAGTTTAGAAAGTAAAATTTTTTCAATTGATAAAAAATCCAAATTACTTAATCTTTCTACATGTTAAGGCTTGTTAAGATTAAACGAAGAAATATCAAAGCATTTCAAAAAACAATTTCTTATTTGAAAAAGAGGAGATGGCTTATTTTTTGAGATAACATCATAATTATTTAAATATAAAGAGAAAATGGATTGACAGGAAAAAGAGAGAGAGACAACAAAATTCGTTGGTATTTTTTGACAAAGACAATTGTGTGGCTATGTTCTCAAGTATCATGAATTTATATGTGACTCTTTGTTTGCATAATATTTGTTTAGTGTTTTTTAATATTGGACTCCTCTATTTCGTTTTTTTTTCTCCTATTAACAATGAACCCTTTTTTGTTTGCATAAATCTGCAGAGCCCATTTTTGCGCATCATAAATTTGTAGAGCCCTTTTTTTTTTTGGCTTACTAACAATGGATCCTTTTTGAATAGTAGTATTAAAAATCTATAAAGCACATATAATATATACTGGTAGGAGGTACCTCTTGTTTGGAGCTCCTACGCATAGGTCTTACCAGCCTATGTGTTGAGTCAAGCGTGAAAATATCAAGGCTTTCTAGATAGTTTGACATAATTATTCTAAATAAACAAAATTCAAAATACAATTATCAAAAAATATATTCTACTCTTATTACTAGTCCAACATCCTCTAATAAAAACTCTAAAGACGAATTTGGAGTGAGTAGGAATCAAGCTTTCTATATATTGATTAATTCTTTATTATTCATAACAATTATTATTGAACATGTGATTTATGCTAACCAATAAACTGTAGTTTCACAAAAACATCTTGCAATGCAAATAAAATGTGCGAAAATACTACATATACATAATCTGAATAGCAAGTCATACACTCATAAAATGATAAAATATAATCCACAATTGGCAACCAAGTCAAGATCATCCTAGCAACCTTATGAGCTAAAAAATAGCACATAGCTCAAAAGGACTAATAAACTAACGGTCTTGGGGGCTAAATTAAAATAGTACCTAGTACCCTAAATGTCACAAAGCTAAAACTAGTAAGCCAACTGTCTTTGATCATTAGATTCACACATCTCAATTAGCAAACCATAATAAAGCTCATCAATAAGAGCAAATCTACAGGCATTGCAGTGAGCGAGGGTTTGATGTATGCTAAAATTACATATATAATTAAACAAGAATTTACACATTTACCTACTACAAATGAATATTTATTATCAAATTAATACATTTCTCGTGATTTTTTTAGGTCAAAATTCATTTGCGTGGAATTAGATTGAAAGCGTGGAAAAGAGACATGAAGGTTTAAAACTCAAAGGAATCGAACGAGGCAAGAAACAGAGGATCTCCACGGTCATGGTGGAGACCATGGCAAAAATGTTTCCAAAACGTAGCCAAGCCACGACCATGGTCACCAACTCATGGATGTCACAACTCGTTTCTGGACAATGACCGGTGTATCAGGCAAACCGTCTATGAGATTCTGACCCATCTCGCACAAACCTCGAAGAACATGATAGATACCCAAACATTATTTATCATTAGCTGGCTTATTAGTCATATTAAAACAGTTTAATAAGATAATAAATTTTTTAAAAATATTCCAGACTAATAATAACAATATACTAATGTTATCAAAATACTGAATAAATAATTATAATTAGAAAATTAACTATTAAATTATCAAATACAAATCCATAACCCACTACCCGGTGTGGAGCATCTAACATAACAGAAATTAGGGCCCGAATAATAAGGCACTCACTGCTGACAAGGTTCTTCACTGAGCGCGGAAGATAGATCGGCCGCTATCAAGAACACCTGAAGATGAAGTAAAAATAAATAAGGTAAAAAAAGAAGGGGGTAAGAACCCAGTAAGGGTAACACTCCATATTGCCTCATACGTGTCTCACAAAGAGTATTTTGAAAACAATTGAAAATACCACCTTCAGATATAAAGTATATACGTATACACACTATGTACAAAATAGTAGTTCTGAAATTCATTTCGAAATTCTTCGCAAGCAAGGCAGACAACAATCGTCACACGAGTTTAATAACATATTGAATTGGATGTAAACAATATTTAGTTTCCAAAATTTGAAATACCTCTAATATTTACCTTTTTAAAAGAACATTTATTGAAATTCATATTTATTTTTCCAAAATAATTTCAGAGAATATTATTATTCTAAAATATTTTTAGAGAGAAATTCCTTTAATATTTTCAGACAGAAATTCCATATATATTTTTAGATTATAGTTTCATAAATATTTTTCAGACAGAAATTTCATAAATATTTTCAGAGTATAGTTTCAAAAACTCAACGGGACTAGAACATACAAAATAATAATGTGGACCGTGTATCTGGCCGGACACATGATCACCCCTTTACCCCGATAACTAGGGCCTTGTCAGATCATTGATATACCAAAGGATACGTATCCCATAGCTAGGTCTCCCAAATTAGAATATTTTGCCAAAAATATATTGAAAATTTTATTCAAAAATATTCAAACAACCGAATGCAGAACAAATAGATTATTCACAAAAACTGTATAAAACTTTTAGACAAAATATTTATTTCAGAAAATAACTCAAGTACTGAACATAATATTTATACCAAAATACACTTATTTTCAAAAAGAATGTTTACTATAGAAAATTGTTTTATTTATTTCATATTAGAATACTTATCGTAGAAAATATATTTATTTCATAACAAATCATTTGTTTCAAAAAATATTCTTAAATCCTAAAAAAAATATTTTTTACAGAGTATACCTTGAAATCCATAACAAAATATTTGTTACCATAATTGTAATAAATATTAAAACATAATATTTATTTCCAGAAACCATCTAGATTTCCAGAGAAAATTAAATTTTCACAATAGGTTTTCACGTAAGTCAAATTTTTTTAAGGATTTTCTATCCTTTATTTATTCCAGATTACATGTCATGTCCAAACACATCCAATAACATATAATTTTAGAACAGACAACATAAGTGTATGAAGCTGTCATCCACTCATTTGGACGCAAAGCAAATAGTCCAATCGCGGTCCATAGGTGAATGACTGATCACCTGTGGAACCGAACATAGTTGAACACATAATTTATTATAGAGACATCAGACACGGTAACTGTGGCATTAAAACTCGATGTAAAATTACTATTTAGTCCCCGAACTTTGGAAAATTATGATTCAGTCCCAAAATATTCCAAAATTATAATTCAGTCCATAACTCTCCAAAGTTGCGAATTAATCCTCAAATTCATCAAAATGTATAAATTAGCCCTCCAAATAATTCAAAACTCAATTCTAGTCCCAAAAATGTAAAATATCACTTTTGCTCCTCATAATGGAAAATTACACAAATAGTCCTTAAATTCGATTCAACTGATAGAAATTGAATCCAAACACCCACATTGATCCTACTCGACCTTAAGAACTCAAATATACAATTGATTTCTCAAAAATAACTCAAAATCAACATAAATTTGGTCAAAACCGAACCAAACCATATCCCAAACAATAACTCACCAAATTTCATTATTTCAAGCTAGATTCATGTTTATCTAACCTAAAAAAAAATAATCTAACAACCCCAAGCATCCATTACATCATAATCACCTAAAAATACAAACCCATTTTAAATTAGGCCTAAACCCACAATCCAAATTTAAAGCATTAAATAGATGAAATGAAGGAATTAGAAATGTAATCATACCTCTTGGAATGAAATGGGAGAAAAGGGAAACACCAGGAATGCGTTCTAGAAAGATATGGATGAGAGAGACGAAAATGAGGTGTTAGGGCCGAGAGAGTCGGGTGGGGGTATATATAGAACCCTTACCCAAAACTACACCATTTTAATTGAGTATCAGTATTGAATCATTACTTACTCGAGTAAATCTAAAAGTTACTGAAGTAAGTCTCATTTCTAGAACAATGATGAAGCATGAACTTCCTCCAGTGAGACCAACCGTTACTTGTGTGATCCAACATTCGATTGCTTGAGTAACACGAAAGTTTACTCGAGTAAACTAGCATCCAAAGGGCTAAAAAACAACACATTCCCTCATGTTCACTCGAGTAACACCTCACTTACTTGAGTAACCAACTACTTACTCAAACAACATTGAATTACCCAAACACCACCAACATTTTCGAGCACCAAAGGATCAGGTCAAAATTGAACGGAGCAAATTAGGATTGAACGGAAAGATATATATGATCTATTCAGAATTGGCAGGGTATTACAGTGCACCTCATTTGAGCCGAGGTAGGCCACAGTCATGGTTAGGATAATGTCCACATGACGGTTAAAGAGCCACGACCATAGGAAGGACGCCACAGGCATAGAAGAGCAAGCTGAGGGGAGCCATTACTAGTGCCATGGTCGTGGCCTTCCAGAGTGAGGAGAGAGAAAATGACTGAAAAGATTAGAAAGATGGGGACCAAGGGCATTTTTGGAATATTTTTGTACAATTTTTATGATCATGTAAGGGGTATAAATACCCTCTTATTACTCATTTTGGGTAACTCTTACATCATAGAATAATTTACATTCTCTTGTCCTTTTATATTTTTAGAATCATTTAAGGTTTTAAGCAAAGAAGAGGAGATAGAGAAAATCAAAGATTTTTGTAAAAGCAAAGTCAAATAGGGCATCCTTAGGATTGATTTCTTTCTCTTCTTTTCAAAATTGTAGTTGGTGATTATGTTCTACTTTTATTGTTATTGTTATTTTGTATTTTCTTTAATTATGTTAGCATAAATCTCATGAGAGGACGTTGAGATGTAGATTACTATTGAACTCTTGCTTTTTAATGAAAGGGTATTGTGTTTCAAGGTTCATATTTATCATTGCTTGAATGGTGTGGTTGAATGAAATGTTTAATGAGTTGATGATTGTGATTGTCCACCATGATTTTCATTATCTAGCAATCCTAATAGAAGGATCGAAAGATGAATATTAGGAGAGGTTACATGCATTTGTGTTCTGTGATTTAGGGTAGAAATACACCTTGCACACACAACGTGTTTGATGAAATGTTTGAGAAACTTAAAGGACTCAATTTAGCTAGGTTGAACCAACAGGATTAGCCTAGTAAATGTGAGTACTACCTTCACAAACTCAAAAGGCGTTCAGGTGATTATTGAGATGAGAACACCCCACCTAGATAGTCCCATTCATTTATTAGGCAAAAGGAATTTAGTGAGTGAACCTCAATTGTTCTGACGCTTTTACCCATTAGTAATCTCTTTTTTTTTAAAAAAAAACTTGTTTTCTTATTTTAGTCTTTTACTTTCAACAAAAATCCAAAATCAATTGAACAACATGGCTTTATTTACTTTTTGTTTGCGATTATATCACAATTTATACTTGTTCTTTGAGGATTCGATAACCCTATGGATATTCCCAAGATAAGACTACATCGATTTTTGTGCATTTGCAGAAACTTGATAATATATCTGCGAGCATTGCAATCCACATGTTCCAACAAGATACACTAAGCTATAAGGGTATGGTCAATAATACAGTGTCACAGCTCAGTAATTCATCGTATCTCATTATAGATGTATATTATTATAAGCCAACCATTTAGTTTATTCGATATGTATGTATCTTAATGCTTTTATATAGTGCATGAATGTCCCAGAAATCATTATTATGCATGTTATTTTATACTAAAAATAAATCATACTGCTACCTTTTTTTAGGTAAATAAACATTTTTAAAATCCATATTTTTTCACAAAAAAACATGCATAGATACCTTTGAAATAGCCTAAGTTGTATCTACGTTGATTCACTTAGTCAAGATGAAGAACAGTCCTAAAGTCAGTTAACTAAAGTACGTGGCAATGCTAGTTTCCTCATATTATGAGAATTAAGAATAAACATATAAAGATTTGACTTACGTTAAGAATGACACATATAACATTGGATTAAATAAATTGAGGATGTACTTCCTTCCTTGTCTACCAATCTACTATCTTTCATTTATTCTTTTCTCAACTCTATTCTTACCCCTTCACCCATCTATAGTCTCCATTGCCCCTTTTCGAATATCCTCATCAACAGCAATCGCAACAATTACATATTATTCAAAAATTCATTAACTCCATACCAACTTTTCAATCCAATCATCATCATCATCAACAACAAACATTCATAATAATTTTTCACCATAAATTTCACAACTAAATATTTAATAAATCAGAAATCATTTCAATTCCTCCAAAGTCTCATATTACCTACTGAAAATTGGTCTCAAATGATTGGAATCAGAAGAAAATCTCGCTAAATAATCTTTGAAGCATCACCGGTCAATCATTGGAATCTCGCCAAAAAATCGACCACCAACTCAGATCAGTAGATCTTGGCGAGAGGAGTCCAATGGTGGCAACCTCACATCGTAACTTGTGTTGTTTGCCGAAAAACATCCCAAAACAGTCAAAATCTCCTTCCTTGCTGCTGCGCCGAATTTCGGCAGTTTCACGAGCAACCACTAGTTTAGAAATGAAAGAGTATGCAACAAGGAAACAAGACTTCTTTTGGTTAGTCAATCGGACTTACGTTTGGCCGAAAAGTGCGGTCAATGTTCATCTCTCTCTAAAATATTTTTCTCTCTTCTTCTCTCTTTTTTCTGCAACTTCTCTCTTCTCCCCCTTCGATTCTGCCGAACCAGGCCCTTCATCACCTTATTTTACTTTTTTCTTCCTTTTTCACCCTTACTCTATTCTTACCATTCCAACAATACCCTTGTTAGTTTAAATAATCACCATTTAACCATACACCACAACACATTATTATATTTTCTCTTTTTTTTTGTCACTTCCAAAAATTTATTTGTATTCACACTAAAATAAAGTTTTAAATATTTAATATGCTAGCATTTGGAAAAAATAGGTTTGGGATGTTACAAGTTCACTTAGTAAACCAGTGAAATGTTATTATTTTTATTTTCAAATAAATTTATGAAATGTTATTTTTGTCTGAAAATAACATTCAAGGCGGTATTTAATCGGTGTTCAACCAGATACATGTATTTTTAGTTTGGTTATCCAAATAGTTTTAATTGTATCAAATTGGTATCTGATACTTGATATTTTTCTCCCGGTGGCCAGAGTGTGAGTTACATGCATCCGCACAGTAAACGCAAAAAAATTGACGAGGATGCACATGGAGGAAGTCTTTACTTGCTTTTTTTGCTCAGGGAGAAGTACAATCACGACATATATAATTTTTATTTTAAATTTTTTACTATAAAGTAAAAACTTCAAGGTAGTTAGAATATATCAAATGGAATTCGAGACTATAAAATATAAATTCAATTGGAAAAAATAATAAAAGTAGTTAATTTTATTCTTACCTCTAAGTAATATATTTTTGGTGAAAAAAATAGAAGATATGTTATGTATTGCTCATTTGATTATTACCAGATAATATGTCAAGTTAATCAAATTCATCAAATTTTCTTCATAAAATAAAAATTAAATAATATACAAGAAGAGGAGAATAAAAAATACCACCACCACCAATAATAATAATAATAATAATAATAATAACAACAATAATAATAATTACATATTATATAGGTATACAACATAAAATACACACATTTATTTTATTATGTATATGTAATATATATAGAGTCTATCTCTGGCAAGAAGAGTGGGCAACAATACACCCTCGACCACCCCCTTCCTCTGCTGCTGCAGGCAAAACTTAGAATCAAGTACAACAATTAATAAGAGAAAAAATGCTGCCAAAATCCTAATTATTTCGCTTGGAATCTTTGTGTTTGTTAACTAAATTCATGCTGAAATCCCACAATTTTTTTCCCAAATCCAGATCCATGGCTAGTGAACTTGCTTTGCTTAAGCTGCTGTTCATAAAATATTCACCACTCAACCCCTTCACTTGTGGATGCAATGCTACGTAGCATGTTGTCGCTGCTCCCTGCACATCATCTCAGATCAGCAAAAAGGCATTCAAAGTGCAAACAAAGCATGTAATATTCACTTATATATGCGCGTAGATAAAAATAAATGAGTAATGAATCTTAATCCGAATTGTTGCTTATGATATGCTAACCTGCTGAACAGTTTTAAGTCGAGAGCCCACAATCGCCCTGGCAATAACTGCATTGAAGAGAGATTATTAATTCAGCACTAATGGAAACTCGCTCATTTCTCAAAAAATAATGATATAGATGCAATCAGCAATACTTGGTGTCTTAAATTGAGACCTTTTTTTTTCTCAACTTAAGACAGTTTATCAAACCACAACTTTAATATATTTTCTTTGAACAATTTAGTAGACTGGTAGTAGCACTTGAGTCAACATACTTAAAGTAAACATATTTCTTCTACATGCAAATTTTGCATCGTAGTATTATAGGAATTACCATCAATAAATTTGTTTAGCGTAATAAAGGTGGTGTCAACCAAACCAGGATGAAGTGAATTAACAATCACATTTGACCCATCTTCCTGCTCAAAAAAAATGCATCAATTAATCAACAACTGTGAGGTTCAACAAAAAAACTATTAACTTTGCATAAGCTTATGCAATACTGTTAAATAACATTTGTGGCGGAGTTTTTCACTTGTTCTCGATATCGTTTCTATCAAGAGGAAGCTCAGTTTTTTTAAAAAAAAATTTAAAGGTGAAATAAAATTTTATTAAAATAAATTCACAAAATAATGGATTAGCGAAAAGCACGAAAGTGGAAGCTCAGTTACCTTAAGACGTCTTGCGAGTTCGTTGGCGTACAAGATGATCGCAAGCTTTGATTGGCCATATGATGCAACTTTATTGTACCTGCATGTAGTGTAAACACAAGTCATAAGCTACAACACAAAGGTATTGATGTCGTTGAAGCATTAATTACTGAGTCATTCTTTTTACCCTTTTTCTTTTCTTTATAAGTCATTCTTCTTACCTTGATGGACTGTTGATTTTATCGAAGCAAATTCCTCCCCGATATGAAAAACGGTGACCCTCTGATGCCACTATTACAATTCTTCCTTCTTTTCCACTTTGTTGTGCTGTTTCTTTCATGGTTTCGAGCAAAAGATTTGTCAGAAGAAAATGACCTGCAAGTGAGAACAATTCACTTTTTTAGATAATTTCATTGATATAATGTTAATATTTTTTCAGAGTAATGAAGTCGTGATATTTTGGTATGCGATATACCTAAGTAGTTTGTTGCAAATGTTAATTCTATTTCGTCTTTCGAAAGCTTGAATGGACCCATCATACCTGCATTGTTGCTTTAAACGGAAGCATAGAATACACTAGAATTAACAGCCCTTTCAAATAAGGATCGAATTAACAACACTAGAATACACTATACGTACGTGTTAAAATTTTCAAGCTTAAATACAACTTATTTGTTATTCGTATAACAACTTTTAGATATCATATAATCATATAGCTATCATGATAATTAGAGATAATATTATCCCATAGTTCTTTTATAGGTATACATTATCATTATTATTACTGTCATCATATAATTATTATGATAAATATTATATTTTCAAAGATAGCTATATGACAACAACAAGGCGAAAGTTCACTTTTGGTCATATGGTTTGCAGAAAAGCACACGTAAGATCTTAACATTATCTCTGACTCACTTTGGTCGTAACGTTTCAAAATTGTTTGTTTTGGGTCTCACTCCGTTACGGACATTAATGGCAGCTAACGGATGTCAATACATCAAGTTTTTTTGGCTTGTTTTTTACTCTAATGTTTGGCAAAAAAATCGCTTTTGGCCTCATAATGTTTTCCCGCAAAATCAACACAAAAATCAAATCAAAACTAACGAAAACGCAAATCTACACTAAAACTAAACCCAAACAACAACACCACCACCTTCGACACATTTATTTAAATGAGTAAACTGAGACGATATAGTGTGTTTTACTTGTTTATAACACAGTGAAACATGTGCTATGCATTCAAGACATTATTTATTTACTTAACGGATCTAACGATGCACTTAACTGATGCATGTAACTAACTTAAGAAAATAATCAAATTACTGTACAACTCATTTGTAAAAAAAAAAAAGAAAAAAATTAATGGAATCAAAATATAGTCAACCTACTTATAGAAAATGAATACTCCATAAAACGACAAATATAAATTATATAATTAAAATTTAGAACAAAATGATAGAATAAAATAATATATAGACTAAATTAAAGAAGTTTGGGATAAGTCACGCGTCAACACTCAAGGGTCAACTAAGCTAACTGATCAATTTATCTTGCGCGGATCAATTTATTTTAGACTTCTTTTGACATGATAGATAAATGTATCACCCATTTATGAGTTACTCATTAAAACTAAACCCAAATCCATCTGCATATTCTCCTACAAAATGTTGTATCCTATCGTTTAATTATATTAAATTAGATTTTGCCACCCCTAATTCTAATGTTGGTAAGTTCTTTTTATTTTTTAATAATTCTGTTTGTCGATAAGTAATGCTAGCATGTTCTTACACGAGGATGTTAAGCGGAAGGCCTGAAGCTTTGTACTTTGATTCAAAATTTCTGACAGATTCAAGAGAACTGAGATCCAATTCTATGATATCAAGTTTTGCAGTGGGGATTTGTTTGAGTATAGCTTCTTTGACATTTTCGGCAGCAACAACGTCAATATTCCTGACCCCCATGACAATATGTGTGCCACGTAATGCGAAAACTCGAGCGGTTTCAGCACCAATGCCACTTGAAGCTCCTGCAGTGACGAGGAAATTGAAGCTCAACAAGATACCAAGCAAAAGAGATTGAAATTATCGAATGGCTTAAAGTTTATTAATACTTTAGTTAACTCCAATATGAGGAATTGTGGGTTCCATTTCTAGTATATATATATTTTTAATAAATCGAGAAAAATTTTATTAGACCACATTCACCAAATATGTGACTAGATAAAATTCTCACAATATAGCCTCCACATAGTAAGTAATTTGCCTCAGAAACTACTACTGCAGGCATGGAGAAGACACTGCAGTAAAAAGTAGAAAAAACCAGAAAGGCTCTACTAGGCGAAGCCTATAACACCCAGTGGTAACAATTGAAATGACTTACAAAAAAAAAGAAAAAGATGAAATTAAGTAGTGAGATTGCGAATGGACCTGTGATAATGGCGGTGAGGCCAGACCCGTCAACCGTTTCAGTTACTTCCTCCGCAGTGGACTTTTCTGAGAACTCATTTGAGCATTTCGCGGACACCACCGTCTTGGCGCGCATCATCATGGTGACGGACACCACCATCAAGGAGCACATCATCATGGCGGCGGCCTTGAACATCATGTGGTGGAACAGGATCACGGTGGTGGCGGATATCACCACCACCATCAGCAAGAGGAATTTTCTGCTGCTCATCGTCTTCCTTCAGTGAATGTCCTACCAACTATGACTTCTTTGTCTGCTTGTTCTTACACAACTATGACTTGGATTGCTGATTCTTCGGGTATTTCATGTCCTACCACGTCTCCCTAAATCCATTAGTTTATTCATTTATTTTATTCGTTTTCTTGATGGACTTGGTTACGGTTG
>CAODLS010878184.1:0-11743 GCA_948243855.1 Flueggea neowawraea
CAATAATCCAAATTTAATTTTAAAAATTTTAACTAATTTAGGTGTCCACTTAATTTGAATTGACTCGTCTCATTAATTAACATGGACGGCCTAGATTAATTGAAGGTCTCAATATCGAATGTAGGGTTTTAATTGCACAACACCTTGAAACCCTATAGGATAACTAACATAATATTTAAATAGTAAATACTATAAGCTTTCAAAAAAAAAATAGTGAATACTATAATACATATTTTCTATATGTTTTTGGGAAGGGTGTATTCTTTATATGTTTAAATAAAATAAAATATTTATTTTTTTGAAAAAATTAAATTAATATTTTTAGGAAGTTTAATTGTCATAAATTTTCTATATATAGAAAATAAACCCAATTGCTACGGTAATCCATAGTCAAACCATTCTAATCACATGTTTAACACATTGGTGAGCTCGAACACGCGCGCAGGGAGGGTGGTGGCGAGGACATGCGTCAGCAGGATTACACATAAGCGTGTTTGGCACACGTGTACGCCACGGCGACTTCTGACAACGACATCGGAGATAACGAAAGCCGAAAGGTTTCTGGGGCGGTCAGTTTGGGCGGCTCCGATACATCCATTTCCTGGTGAAGCAAGTGTGTTACGAGGTCGTACAAATAATCCAGTTTTACCCCTCTGATGCTTTCTACATTACCGCGTAAGTACTACTGGGTTTAACACAGGTCCTACCAACTCCATCTGTCCATGCCTGGTGGTGGAAAGTGGAGACAGTCGATTAATGACGTCATCATTTTTTTGCTTATTTAGTTCCTCCATTTTTTATTTAAATATGTCACTTCATGCCAATTGCCAACTAATTAAATTACGTTCCCTGACAAGTTGGTAACGTCGACCAAATGAATTCTTGATGTTCTATATTTATTTGGACAATTCTTATGCTATTTTTAACTATTTTATACAATAATTGTGTTAATCAATTTTAGTGTATCGAAATTAGTTCTTCGATTGTGGTCTCAATTGTATGATAATTTTTATTAATTTATGCTTTCTAAATTTTAAAACCAAGAGTATATTTTAAGAAATTAAAATTTCAATTCATAATTAATGTAATCAAGCATATCTGATTATTCATATTGATATCATTAAATATATCGTAATTAAAGAATATGTTGATCTTTTAAATGAGAACCATCAATGATTTGCGTATTCCACTTCTTTATAGATAGGATAAATAAAACAAGAAATACTTATAAAAAATTAATCTATAAAATAAAAATAAAAATAAAATGATGCATAAAGGCATGTCGTCTGTTCTTTTTTTTTTTTTTATCGATGCATGTCACACTTGTATTGAAAGCCAGGGTCACAAGCTAATTAATTTTTTTTACAAGAATTAAAATAAACTGTAACGTCAATAGATATATATAATAATTCAAGAAATACAACATGTAAATTGGATTACTTAATTTGCGCTAATTTTGTGATAATAAAAAAGAGGACGAGAAAAACAGAATATTTTTTATGAGACAAACACTAAAGAAATGCATGATTGCAATGGAAGCGGAGGAAACATTAAAATAAATGGAACAAGATCTCTTGAATGTTAAGCTATATCGAGATTTTTCACTACTTTCCAAAGCTGTCATCAAATTTCACTGCCGACTTTATATTATAAAAATTTATATCTGTTTATAATGAAATTCGGGTTCGGATCCAATGGACTAGACCGAATTTGTAAAATCTATGAAACGGGTCCACCCTTGAAAATTTATGGTCTAAGAGAGTTAACTATCTAGGAGGCTGTAGCTCAAAAAGGGTTGACTCTTTTAAGATCTTTATTAAGAAAATGTTACAACTAACATAAAAGAGTTGGCGACTCTAAAAAAACTCGACTACCAAGAGAGTTGACATTGGACGAATAACTTCTCTTAAAAAAATTATATTCAAAGAAAAGTGACAACAAATTACACCAGAGTAACAAAGTTAATTTCAAAAAATAATGAGCATCTTGCATTGTTAGAATCCACAAAAAGAAGACAATCACCACAAAGGAGAAGAAAATCACAATGGCACTAGAAAACTGACTACATAGGAGTTAACTGCTTAATTTCAAGAAGCTTAATTGTTTGGGTTGGGGGGGGGAGTAGGCAACCATTCGGGAATTTTACATAGTTAATACAAACATATTAAGGCGTAATTTTAGGAGGAGATGACAAAATATTGACTCAAAAAACACTATAAAAACTGATCAAGAAGACAATAAAGAGGACTTTCACTTTTTACATTACATATACTTCATCCTCATGGGTTTTTGTGGATTGTTCAAAGAAGTAAAAGAATCCTTATATCGAGTTTAATCCCTTGCTTATTTTGTTTGATAGAAGTTAAATTGTTTGAGCACTTTTGCTCACCTTGATTTAAGGACACCTAGATTATTGGGTATATTGACCTTACTCCTAAGGGCTTTATTGTTCTCCTAACTCTCCAAAAGATATCTACATGTAAGGCTTAATTGTTATGAGCCCCTCCAAAAATAGGAATTAAAAAAAACACACACAACAAATACATATATACTAGTATAAGTTTAAATTGATTAATTATTTCATTTCAAACTGAGTTACTGGATTCAATTTTAGTATTAAAAATTGTGAAGTCAATTTTCAATCAAAGTCATTTTTATTCAACTACGATATACCAATTAAACGTAAGAAAACAATGCGAACAAGGTTTTTTTTTCATCATTTATAGTCGAAAGATCTAAGTCTTTCCATAAAAAATAACTATAAACAGACAATAGCAACATGCATTATTGTTACTTTATTTTTATCTACTTAAAAATTCATGCTCTTAAACTAGGGAAAATCAAAAGAGAAGAATCGAGTTTTATTTTTATTTTTTTAAAACAAAAATAAGTTCCCACTCCATATTGCGCACCTTTTTTATCTGTCATTCCTAATTCAGCTTATTTGCCTCAGGCAAAAAGCAAAAAAGTTTATTTGCAACACATTTAACAATTAAAATTCAACTAAAATAAAACTATTTTTTCAAGATTAAAAAATCACTCATTTATAGTTTTAATAAATAGAATAAAGTGATTTCAAAAAAAATAAAAAAATAGAATAAAGTATGATTTCAAAAAAAATAGAATAAAATACACCACCGATTGTTAGCCCTACTAATTAAAACTCTACAATAGATGTATTATATCTCAGATTTAAATTTTACGATACATGTTCGTGTATTTTATGACTCATCGTATTAAATTGAGCCTAAATAAAAAAATAGAATAAAGTACCAAATTTAGTAACAATTATGTGCAAACATTTGGCAAATCCAAATAGTTTACTGTAATTATTTTCCCTGAATTTGTTTATTGTAAGAAATCACGATCAGTAAAGTGGATTAATAAGACGTCAGAACCCAATCTAGAAAGGCGGTAATTAACCGAAGACAGCAAGGCCAATGCCGTAATATCACAGCAACACAGCCTCCCACAAAAAAGAAATGTTTGATACGCGTATCTATGAGGCCCATATTCCATCGCCATTACCGACCTCTCAATCCCTTCATATCCCCTCCTCCCTCCTTTCCTCTCTCTTCCAACCCCTCCACTCCCCCATCTCTCAATTCCCCTCCGAAACGACAACCTTCTCTCGCCGTTTTCAATCAACAGATCCAAAACGCCACCCTGGTATACTGATTCATTTCTATACAATTTTATCTTCTTTGTGTTTAATTGTTATTATGGCTCAGAAAACGGAGAAGGAAGAGACCGAGTTTAAGGTCCCTGAGACCTTGACTTTGTGTGTCAACAACTGCGGCGTCACTGGTAATCCAGCCACTAACAACATGTGTCAGAAATGTTTCAACGCTTCCACCGCCACCGCCACCACGACGACTTCCACGGCGAGCTCCTCATCTAATACGACGACGTCTCAGCAGGGCTCTCCTACGAATTCGAACTCCAAGATGGAGATCTCGAAATTCGGTTCCGAGAAATCCGGGAGATCTAGAGGCGCTGTGGTTAGAGATCCGAAGGTTGAGACGAGTAAGAGAAATGAAACCGGTTCGGATCTGGCTAAAAAGGAGGTGAACCGGTGTACCGGGTGTAGGAGAAAGGTCGGGTTGACCGGGTTCCGATGTCGTTGTGGTGAGTTGTTCTGTTGGGAGCATCGGTACTCCGACCGCCACGATTGCAGTTACGATTACAAAGCCGCGGGCCGTGAAGCCATCGCCAGAGAAAACCCCGTCGTGAAGGCAGCAAAGATCGTCAGAGTTTGAAACCAGGAAGGAAATTACGGAACTACCTCTCTTCAAGATCGACGCTCTCGATCGCACGATCTCGATTCGACTAAACGATGCCGTTTCTGCGGTAAAGGTAGAGAGATCGGCGATGGATCAGAAGAGGAAGATCAAATTCTTCGTCTTGGATGGAATTATAAATTTTTTTGTCCTTTTTTTCTTACTTATCTTTTTTTCCAGAAAAATGAAAAATTGTTATTATTATAATTATTATATGATAATTATTGGTGGTGTTGTGGTTTGTCGTTTGGCGTGTATTGGTTTGTCGTTTGGCTTTCTTTTTTGGGTATGGTAATGTAATTTGCAAGTGAAATTTAGGGGTTTTATTTCAATTTCAGGTATTGAAGGAAAGGTGGTGGGGCCTACAAAAAATGACATGTGATGATGTCAAACTTTTTTATCATCTCGCGAGATTTTTATTAGTTTGGGCGGAGATAAGTCCACTTGCCGACATGATTGGCATCGGGCAGGGACCAATCAGTCGAGGCCACGTATGGGATGACATAAAGGGCAAAAAGCCTGAGAAAATTGTGTGAGTTAAAAGAAAAATATTCAATAATACTCAAATTCCTATAAAAATAATTCACATTTTATTTTATATTTATCTTAATATATAAATTTATTTTTTTTAATATTAATAATTATATTATATTTTATCATATTATTTTTAATTAAATATATAATAAATTATATTGTTAATTATTATTGATTAGTTATAAAAATATTTTTAAAAAATTATTAAAATTAATATATTAATTAAAATTTTTAATATATGTGAAAAAATATTATAAACTATTGTAATCTATCTTTTACGATAGAGGAAATAAAAAAATAATTTTGTTTATCCTTTTAGAAAAAAAATTATACATTATTTTGAACAAATAAGTCCATATAAGATATTAATAAGTTGTTAATTTTTGAGTCGTAGTTTTGTGTCGACGGTAGGCACTAGAGCACTCTGTGGACTTTAGATCCTAGGTCGAGCTCATAAAATTGGGGGACTATTTGTGATGGAGCTCATGAGATTGGAGAATTTTGTGTAGTATAAATTATCTCATCGGAGATTCTATTGCATTAAAAAACTGTAAATTACTAATTTATACTTTAACATGCGTAAGAGAAGAATTTCTATAATATGAAATATATTATTTGAATTTTATGTAAAAAAATAAATAAGTTCTTGCGTATTTATTTGACTATTATTTTGTGTTATTATCATGAAATATCACAAAAAACAATGTTTGGCAGAAAAAGTTGGGCGTGACGGGAACCTTTGCGTAAGGGAACTGGTCGCGTTAGCTATAAAAAAAAAGGGGGGAAGTGGAAATCTGAAGAAATGGCGGTGAAGGGGACGGCTGTGATTAATGGATGTGTAAGTGACGTCTATGGTGGCGCGTGTGTGGTTGTGTGTTTGACCCTTCATTGATACGAAGAGGTTTTAGTGAAATGTCGACCAATGAAGAGATTGCATTTGTGGTGGCTTTGGTGCTGATGACCAGATCCATACTTGTACTTTGAATCCGATGGCAATATTGATTATATTTTTTTGACATTTCCAATTTTACAATCTTTTGTTTACTTTATTTTTAACTTAACCGCATTATTTATTTTGGCACAGATTTTTACCGAGAATTAAATCTTCAGGTTTTCACCTAATGATAAAAGGTTAATGATTTTTATGATTTTAATTTAATGCATAAAATTAACTTTTTTTTAAAATCCAAATTGGATAATGAGTTTTGATATATTTTCAAATCATTAAACTATTAACGTTCTAATTTAGAGATTAATATATATATATATATATGTTTTATCTCACAATAATATAACAGGATGTTTGTTTTCAGTATATATTTTGGTATATTAGTATTTACAGCCCTTTTTTCTTAGTTTTTTACTATATAATTTACAAAAACAATTTATTTAATTTATCTAAAACAAATAATTTTAATAACTATTTTAAAATATTGAGCATTTAGCAGTGTTTAGCATTTTATAGTTTCAAAGAAGCGTTATTAATTTTAATAAATATACCAGCTTTTTCTCCAAAAGAAAAAAAGAAAGAATTCAGAAGCGACCAACATGTGAAAACAAACTTCAGTTTTTAGAGGTCGAGCGGCCGATAACTAATCTTGAGAATGTCGCCCAAACACACCAGGGGAAAAAAGAATAAAAGTTAAAATTCATTAGAAATAGATGAATATTTTTTTAAAAAATAAATGGAGTTTTTTTTTGCAATGATAATAAAACAATGTAGTTGGTAATGGGATGTAGGGACCACGTAATGCAGGGTGACAAAAATGGGTCCAAATATATTCCATTTGTTTCCAATTCCATCGGACCTTATTTGTTGATCAATTTTTTTTGCATGTCACTCGCCTTGATCTTGGGCTTTTTATAGTCTATGACTTCATATAATAATGGGGAAAATGCATTTTTATGCAACCTAAAACTACCATATTTACATTCCTAGCACCGGGAACAAAGTATTTTTACAACTATAAATAAGGATCAAACTAATTGCACAACTATCAGATATTTAACCCATGCACAAGATATTGGTACGCTCTTGCAAGAAATTGACTTCTCGTGAGAATTGATGAAAAATCATTAGAAAGACATTTTTGTAGCCTTTTTTAAAGAGGGGCACAAGTGATGTATAAAAAACGTTTTAACCACTTTAGCTTATTTAAGTTCGATTCAAATTTAATATTATTTTATTATTAGTGTATAAACTGTGCACAATACTTTTGGAATTTAATTTTAGACTACTTTAATTTTTTGTGTGTGCAGAATCGTGCAAATAAGTGCACAATTCGTGCATGAATGAAAGTTTGAATTGAATGTAGAACTGCTGGTTAATTTTGAGGGACTTAATTGTAAATTTTAAAAACTTCTGGATTGCTACCGTAATTATGCACAATACGTAGATGCAGTCTAAAGCCTAGCCGTCGCCGCCATGACGGCGCAATCTACAAAATCCATACTGGAAGGCGGAGGAGATCCAATCTCTGTTGTGATTTCAGTCACACTCGAGGAGTTCCAATCTGATTAGCGTCATTGTTCTACAATTTCTATCGCGGTCTTAGTCGATCTCTCTCTTACCGAACTTTGCTGCCACGTCTCTCTCGATCTCCTTAGTCGATCTCTCTCATTTATGTTGAACTCTGAACGTGATTTCAGAGAGAGAAAAAGGAGAGCGATTGGCAGAGGGAAAGAGAGAGAATGGACGACAGAGATCGCGAGGGACGATGTGGGGACAGAGGAAGGAAAAGAATACGAAGGAGAATGGAGGAGGTGGAGCACTCAGAAGGAGAAGAGGGAGGAGAGAGAGGAAGACGAGACAGAAAGAGAGAGGTGGAGAGAGGAGAGAGAACTGACAGAAAGAGAGAAAGGGACGAGAAAATGAAGAACAAAGAGATGGAGGGCCGGCTGCGTGAGAAATTAAAGAAATAGCATTAGCGTGGTAGTTAAGGAATAAGCTTCAAAAAGCCGAATATTTAGAAAAAGGACGCGCCTGTTCAAGGTTTTGAAAATGGCAGCCTTCGTAATTTCCTTTATAATATATGCAATTTTAATGTTCTAATATTTTTTTTCCTATTAAAAATAAAAGTAAAAATCACTCTAAAAACACTAAATTACCAATTAATTAGCACATAAAATATTTTTTAGCAAGCCTCAAGTTAAATAAGTGTATATGTAAAAACTATTTACAATCGACAGCCACATCCTCATAAGTTATTTTGTAAGATTAGGATTCGAAGGTGGTATCGAGGTGAATTAGATTGGTCGACGTCTTATCTATCCATGAATAGGGCTGGATTTGAGCCTAACGGAGCCGAGCTTTGAAGTGCTCAGGCTCGGCTTGGCAAAAAATATACTGAGATCGAGTTTGACTCGAGCTTTAATTCTGTTCAGGCTCTGCTCATTAAACTATTTAGGAGGCTTGCGAGCAGTTCGCGAGCTCGACTCGTTTAAATGTCTCGAGAGCTTGGCTCATTTAAGGCTCGTTTAAGAGTCTCGCGAGCTCGACTCATTTAAAGCTTGTTTTAAGGTATATATCATGTAAGGTATATACTAATACTATAGTATTAATATATAAAAAAAAAAGTTAAGAACTAAGGTATATTGTTTAGGATATAAATTTATATTATAATAATTAAATAAAATTATATTATATATAAACCATTATTTTACATCAATAATATAAAAGTGGAATAGGAGATGCATAGTATTTAGTGGATATAATACATAAGGTATATATTATATAAATAATATAACTGAACCTGATCACGAGCCTTCAAACGAGTTTGTTCGTAAGCTTTCGAGCAAAGATTTTGAGTCTTCAAGCTTATCTCGTTTATTAAAACGAACCTAAAATTTTGTTCAAACTCAGCTCATTTATTATTGAACCGATATGTGAACAAGCTTTTATCGAGCTGCTCGCGACTCATTTCCGCCCCTAGTTATATTCTATATAAAGTCATCTAAAATCCAAAACTTTATTTTTTAATAACTTTTCATAAAAATATATTAATTACAATAAAAATATTTTCCACCCATAACTCTATTTATAACTCTAAAAAAGAATATTCTCTCAATATTCTTTTTAAATCACATTTTGATCATAATTTTTGCACAAATTAAATATATTTTAATTCTTTCTTAATTATTTGTTAAACTAATTTAATTATGTGAATTGACCAATTATTATTATATATTATTTATTTTAATTAAAAAATAATTATTACTTAATAGTATAATTGTATGAATTAATTAAATTAATTAAATTTTTAGTCTTAATATATTTTAATTAAGAATTAATCATAATATATTAATTGTAATATATTTTAATTAAAAATTAATCATAATATATTAATTGTAATATATTTTAATTAAGCATTAATAATAAAATCCACAAACAAATAAATATTACATTGATTAAATAATTAAAATATACACAACATAACAACATTTGAAAACTAAAACAAATTCACTCCCTTTCATTCATAAAAAAATCAATTAACATTGTATTCAAATTAATTAATTAAATCATCAATTAGTTAAAATATAAAAAAATACAAATAAAAATATTCCAATTATGTAAACCAATTAAATCATCTCCTACATTGTGTTCAAATTAATTAATTACATCTTTAACTAACTTACACATACAAAAAAATCACAAATAAAATATACAAAATATTCCAAAATATAATTAATATTTATATTTTTGAAATTGATAGATACAAGTTAAATTAAAATGAGATAAATAAGTTAAAATAAAATATAAATAAGATCAAATCAAATTAAAAAACGTTTTGTGCAGCTACAGTATCGCAAGTGTGCTCAAAAAAGCCAACAAAACTTGTGATGAGTTGGAGAGCCAACCCATCACAAGTTTTGTGTCTAGTAAAAAAATTGTACATGGTTGGAAAAGGCGGATAAAAGAAAAAAAAAGTATAAATATTATATAAATTATATAAGATTGAGTAATAAAAAGTAAGATATGTTATACTACTTTTGGAAATATAATATAATATTTTCTTAAAAAAATTGTTAAAATTGTGAATGATAATGCTTTTACATCAAAAAGTTATAATGTGATGTAAGTGTGAGATTTGTAAATAGAGTGGACCTATAACTTAATATATTAAAATTTTGGATAAAAATATGATATTAGACCTATTTATTTGTTTTTTATTAAACCTATGTGCGTGATGCAATTCTCCCTAAAGTTTCTCAAATTTGACAAAAATAAACCAATTCTATATAATATATATGTTTAATTTTTTTTCTATACGCGTTTTTTAAATGTAAATTTATACAAAAACATATACACGTACACTAAGTACGACGGCCATGAAAAGATTAGTCAAGAAATAATAATGCGTTCTAAGTTTGCATGTATCGATGTAAGCATGCAATAGGAGTATCGTTTTCATTTTTTTAATATTGTACCCTCACGAGTTTGGAAAATAAATTTTGCCAAATTAATAAATATTATCTCCATAACAATAATATCTAGTAATATGATGTGGAATATTTCTAAGAGCATCTTCAATGCTCTAATTATATTAATTATTCTCTTTATAATAAAGATGATTTGTCCAAATTTTTTCTCCAATATTCTCTTTATTTCATTATTTATTTTCAAAAATGAGATAAAAAGTGAGCTTAACTAACTACGTGTGACTAGTTTATTTCACTGTTTATTTTAATCTCTCTTTTCGTTAATTATACATTTCTTTTTATATTTTAATCTCTCTCTTCATTAACTATATATTTCTACACCATATTTATTTGTTATATTTGCATATATTACTAGTTCCAATAAAATAAAGAGTTAAATTTAAAGAGTCCACTGGATTTGAACAATTTTTTTTTGCTTTTTAATAATAATTACACTCTTTATTTATACAAAAATCACACTTTAAAATAAAGAGTACAATTGGAGATGCTCTAACGTTGGCTCTATAACCTATAATGCCATAAATTTTACGGACCTTGTCGAGATCTTCTCAACCAGTAATGGACCTACAACAAAAAATATATAATGTGTATTTTTATAATTAGTAGATACCACATGTTATATATAATGTGTCGATTTCTCATATTACATTGTAAATGCATATAATATACCCTAAATAATCCATGAATAAACAAAAAATAAACTATATATATGTATTATGTTTAAAGAGACCACAAAATCGAGTAGGGTCACAGACCATATTGGACCCCCTAGGTCTACCCCTGTTCTCAACACAAAATACTTTTAACATTATTACTCAAAGAAGAGCTCCCAAGTGTAGAGAGGATCCAAACTGTAAATCTCATTGAAAAATTGTAATAACTTGATTTTTTCGACCATTTTTCCGGTAATTTTTCCTTTCAATTTTTTTTCGAATTAATTATTTTTTACGGACTAATTTTAGTTTGAAATATCATTAAATTAATGAATGATATTTTGGAGTGTTAAATTTTTTATTGGTGTTAATAGGATTTTTGAAGTGTATTGGAGATTTAAATTGAGTGAAAATTGGTTGGAATTGGAAAAAGAAAGAAAATTGGAAGAAAGAAAATGGGAGGTTGAACTACAAGTCGTTCAGCGTTTGGTCCAAATGGCATGTCGTATGGCTTTTTGTATGCACTGTCGTCTGTGTGTCGTAAATGACGTATCATTCGTTTTGGAGGGAAAACAACTTGTCGTTTGAGTTGTTGTCGTCCGCGATGCATGCATGTCGTTCGTGTGTGTGTACCTGGACTAAAACGGAAACGACATGTCGTTTTCGAGTCACCAGACGATCTGTTGTCGGCGTCCAGGTGTAATATCTCGTACTTTCCGATCATGATTCCTATAGTTTTTGAATAGGACATGGAGGACTTTTGGGAATACCAATGGATGTTGAATGATGTAATCATGTTAGGTTTGATGTTGTTAAGTGTTAGAAATGATCCGGGAT
>CAODLS010878283.1:0-40622 GCA_948243855.1 Flueggea neowawraea
AACCCATTCAATCTCGGGAATCAAAGGAAAAATCTCTTGATTTTCCAAGCTCTTAGTGTGTCTCAAAAGCATAAATTCCTACAAGTGCAAAAGAAATAAACAAGTAAATAAAACAAAAATAAAATGACCACAAAAAGAACGGCGTTCCCCGGCACAACGCCAAAAACTTGATCGAATTCTCGCAAGTGTACCAGAGTCGATTATAGTAATAAAAACCTAAAGAGTATTCCTAGGTATTGTCTCCACTAGGAATAGGTCTAATTGTGATCAAGCAATAAAGTAAAAACAAATAAAAACCTGAATTTGTTGTTTCTAGGGGTTTTCTAAATAAAAGCAACCAAGAAATTAAAACAAGTTTTCAATAATAGAAAAGCATTAAGGCCTTCGAGATGAAATCAAGAATTTTAGTTTCCAAATGAATGAAAACAGGTTTTAAAAATAGGTGTGAGTGTTCTCTCCACGTGAGTAACTCAAGGCTTCCTCAATGTCACTCAAGTCTTACCTACGCTCTCTAGGTGGGTCCTCTTAGCCTCACCTAGCCAAATTAGGCCCATTAAGTCCATTGAGGAATTTCATCGAACACCCTATAAGTACTAAGTATCCCTACTCTAGCACACAATAAGTTTTATACTAGTAGACCTAACCCAAGCTTCATCTCTCAATTCATCAATTGGGCTTGTCACAAACAACATTGTGGTAGCTAAGCACAACACCATTCCATTCATTACAGATCATAAAATCACTAACAACCATAGATATAATAATAAAGGAACAAACAACACTAGATATAACAATAAAAGCTCATAACCCAAAATGATCATTCGCTCAAGCAACATCAATCTATGGTTTACATATTTAATACCCTAACAAAAGAACTAAGCTATCATATTTACAAAATAAAGCATAAAGAAAGAATTAAATATCCTAAACAGATTTCCTAACAAAGAGAAAAAAGACAAAAAAGAAAAATAAAGCTTCTCTCAATGGTCATGAAAGATCCTCTTCAAGGCCTCTTCTCTTTCCTCTTCAATGCTTGAAATCCACCTTTGAAAATGATGGGAGAGAGAAATTTCTCTTTCTTTAATGTGTTTGCTTGTCCAATAATGTCAAAAATGGTGTGGAAGAAGTGTATTTATATCCCTCTTGGTCTTCCATAGACCCTAGAAACAATCTCTCAAATATGCCTTTCACATATGCCTTGGTCCCCACAAACTTATCCTTTCTTGCAAGACTTCATTCCTTTAGTTTTGGAGGGCCATGACCGTGGCCTTGGGAGGCCATGACTGTGGCCATTTACTATTTTGAAGTGTCGTGGTGGTTGCCAATGGTGACACCACCCTCTTTGGCCACGGTCGTGGCACGAATTGCCATGTCTATGACTCTTCTCTAGCTTGCCATTTTGTCACTCTTTACTGGGCAATAGAGCACCACGATCATGGCCTTAGGTGTGGCCTCCAAAATTTCTCTTTGCCATGGCCATGGAGTAGGGTGTGGTGATGACCATGTTGCACTTTCGTCCGGTTCTCTTTGCATTTTCTTCCTTAAATCTTGCAAATTGAAAAACATACTTTTCATGCATTTTTCTTCTCTTTTCAATATATTTTCATGCACTCCTCACCACTCTACACATTATACAAAAAATGTATAAATTTGATGTAAAGTGCATAGATAAAGGGTGATGATGCTTAGAATTCTTGCTAGAATACTATGCAAATTTAGCATACATCAATAATCCTTTCCCTTCATCTCTTATTTTGGTGGGAAACTTGTGACTTGGGAGCAAATAAATAAAATTTTCCTTTATCAAAAAATAAAAAATATGATTAGTTTTGCTTGTATGAAAGGAGTATTGTTGGTGATTTTATCTTTAACTGTGCTCCTTTGGTGCAACATCAATAACATGAACCTCAACAGCCACTGCATTATGAGGCCCTTTGAAATAGGTTCCCATAGTTTGTTTCTTCCGATAGTTGTCCGTCTTAAAGTGTTTTTCATAATATGTTACCTTAGTCGCCATTTCATAAAAGTCCCTAAGCTCCATGCCTTGGAACTTCTTTCTTAACTCCAGCTCTAAATCTTTTGGGCTATTTTCGCATACTCTCCTTCTGGGACATTGACTTTTCATTTGCTCTTCATGCTTTTAAAACAAGAGGAAATTATTGCCTATTCTTAGCAAATGTCCCCATACGTGCACCACAAGCAAATTAATGAGTGACACATAGATAAGTAGATTTTAAATGTAATTGCATGTGCTCGCACATTAATCCACGTGACACTTGTTAATTTGTTTGGTGCATGTATTGGGACATGTAATCCCAATATGACAATCCAAGAGAGGGTAAATTTGATTGTAATTAAAAAAATTAAGAACTTTGTAAAATCTTTTTCAATAAATTTTGAAAAAATCAAAATAGAGGTACAATCCAAAACACAACAAAATAGTCAAAAATAAAAGTAAATAGAGATGAAGGGGTAGAAGAGTAAAGCTCAGATTTATAATGGTTCAGTTATTCTTGACCTACGTCCACTCCTCTAACTCACTAGAGAGTTTAGAATCCACTAATCAACTCCTCACTTACAGGTGGAGGAAAAATCATTACACCTCTTGTTTTAACAGGTTCACAACCAACCTTATACCCCTTGTTTATGTGGGCCAAGATAAGAAAACCTTACACACTTTTGATTTCAAGGAACTAAACAAGCAAACATATACTACCCTTCAAGCTTAATACCAAAGCTTGATTATAGTGAATTCCCAAACTAAAACTAAGTTCACACACCAACTCAACTAGCAAATAGCAAGATAGAAACTCAGATGGTGAGTGAAAATGAAAGCTCGATAAGAGAGAGAAAATTAAGAATCAAATTGACAAAGCTTGGGCACTCTTTTAAAAGTTTTAGTTGCCTTCTCTCTTTTTTGAAGCCTCTATTTATAGGCAGTTTTTGAAAACTAGCCGTTGTAATTCCCAATGTAGCCGTTGTGAGAGAAGAAAGAATTGTCAATTTTAGTGACATCAGTTGATACTACGTGCACAGATTTTCTTTTACGTGCGTAGCATGTTGTGCCATAGCGATACTGTGTGACTTGTTCTTCATCTATGTGCATTGAGTATGCTTTAGTATCTACTGTCTGGAAATTTACCAACTGCTACGTGCCTTGCTTCACTACTATGCGCTTAGATCATAATTCTATGTGCCTTGATCATAGCTCTTCAATCCTTCTACGTGCTTTGTCATCTTCAAATATCACACCCTTGTTTCTTCACGTGACTGTGTCATGGAATATTCAAATTTAAATTCCCTAGAAGCGTATAACCATTTTGTCAAATTTTTAACTCAGCTTCGTCTACGTGCTTAGCATCCCATGCTATGTGCGAAGCTCAGTTTCTTCAAAGATGGCTCATTTACTCTTCTATCTGCATCCAATGCTATTGAGACATAACATGCCACTGATTCTGTCTTTCAAGTCTTCTTCAGTTTTGAGCAAGACCCCGTCTGTGTGCCTTGTATGTCCTACTACATGCGTAGTATTCTTGACCTTCCAATCCAGAAGATACTTCACTCATACAATGTGCCTTAAATCAAGTACAAAGTGCACAACACAATCTTGGAGCATTCTGGTTTCAAAGTGTAACACGTCTACGTGAATTGCATCCTATACTACGCACTTTGCATCTTGGTATACGCATTTTTAATTGCCTTCTACACGCATTGTGATTAATCTAGAAAGCCCAAAATGTCTTTAACTTGATCAACGGGTGTAGATTCTAGTGGAATGTGCTTTGATCATCGTACTACGCACTTAGAGGGTATATTACATGCATAGCTTAATTGTTTCAAAAGTTTTGTTAAAATCATCAAAACTTAGAAGGAATTTACATGTTGACCAACCTTAGTTCAACATGACATACACCAACAGTAGGAAAAAATTTTCCTAAAAAGAGCATCGTAATCATATGTTTTCTCCCCTGCCTTTTGGATCCTAAACAATTTGCAATATAGACTTTGTGCTCCATCTAGTAGAATTGTCTATGGAAAAGTTGTGCATATCTTGCCAGAAAAAAACAGAGTTGCTGGGGAGTGGTGCATACCATGCAAAAGCCGCTACTGTCAAAGAGTTAGGAAATAATTTTAACAGTTTGTAAAAGAGTCATAGCTAGAAAACTCCTGAAAAAAGTGTGAAGTCTAGGATGTTGACCTCCCTTTGGAATGGCTCCCAGTCAACATATTCTGGGTACGGTTGGCAAAATTTTAGGCACGAGTTCGATCAAAATCTGGACCAAGTAACTTTTGTACCAACTCCCTTAGTGTGTTTGCCTCCACCTGTTCTTATTGTTGAACCTGGATTATGCCCCCCTAAGGGCTATTGGTAGGTGCCACCCCCTAGGGCATAAGAGTTGACTTTCTCATTGTAGATGCCTCCCAAGCTAGAAAAGTATTTTTCAAGCTCATAAGCTCCTATTTGTGTGTGGGAACTTGTGTGTCCTTGTAACTGCATGGGGGCATTGCCATTCCTTGACGGTTGGACTTATTGGAGGCTTTGGCTTTCTCTCTTTTTTGATACTGTGGGTGTCACCTACCTATTTATCCAAGATGTCCTAAGCCATTAGTGGTGTAAAATTTGATTGCCCTCTAAGGGACTTAGTTGAATTTTTTTTTATGCTTATTTGGGGTTTCTTCCCTCATGTGGGATGACTGATTCACCTCTATAGCTTGTTTCTCCCCTTTTTCTACTATTTCTTGAATGCTCCCTTTAAAGGGTAGTACCCTAAGGTCTTCTGGGTTGTCTTGGGTGCACCTTTAGTTTTGGAATCCGTAGCCATGTTTATAGCCTACTTCTTCATTTTCTCCCCAGTCTTTTAGTTTAACACCTTCGAAGATTTTCCCCTAAGTGTTTTGAATAGTTCCTCCAAGGGGGCACTAAAGTAGCAGCTACCTCAAATGGGAATTTTTTCCTTCGCCACATCATTATTTTTATAGACTTGTGTGGTAAGCCCTTAGAGACTAGCCATGACCTTCTAATGGTTGCTTTGAATGGTCATTTGGTTACCTTGTATAGTTACAATAATTTTTTTTATAGCTTTAAGTACTTGATTAAAAATACTAGAATCACTTTAAGTATGGTATTTCTAAACCGAAAAATGTAATGAAAAATTATGAAACAAATATTGCACTCAAAATCTCAAACTTCTGTCAAAGCATTAAGAACAGTCGAAGGGACAAAATCGTTAATTTGGGTCTTATGCCTTTTGGAACAATAGCAAAAATACAATGACTAAAACCAATTGATGACAAATTTATGGGAAAGAAATTGAATATTGACAGCCAAATTGAAAAAATAATTCAAGGACTAATGACAACTTAAGAAGTTGAATTGGTTGAACCCATGGGGTCTACGAGGTGTTGAATTCAGGAAAGAAAGATAGCTCTACTATTCTTCTTTGCCATTTTATACTACTCTGCTTGATCATTTTTGGAAGCCAAAGAATCTAATCTTAATTTCACTAATTCTTCTTGAAGATTATCCTCTTTGCTTTTGCAAAATTTGACTTTCCATTCTGCCCTTATTTTGCAGTGATTTTTATATTGATATATTTCTTGATGCTCTCTTCTATTTTTGTTCTATCCACTAAGGAAAGATTTCTGAGATTGCACCCCCATGGACATGACTTTCCTTACCTGTTTATTGGCGTGTAAAAACCCTCTACTTGGATTGTTTCTTTATTTCCGTCTTCATGGCGAGCTTGTCTTGACTGGCGGGTTAGATAATCTGACTCAACCTGATGGGCCTGAGTTCAAGTCACACCGAGAATAATTCGGCGCGGCCCATTGGATCCAGGCTCGAATTATACTGTAAAGAAATATGTAGACAAACTTTCACCTCATTAAAAAACCTTCAGAGAATGATTTAACAATCATGGAAGTCAAGCCATTGTTCATTTAGCAGCAGAAGAAAAAATAACAAATTCCTTCCTTTTGGAATTTTTTGGCTCCATCAAAGATTTCAATTTTGTTAGTGCTATCCAGCAAATTAACACTATCATTATTTGGTAAGTGGAGCTTCAAACTAAGTTTGGACAAACGTCAACCTTGGCTCGAGCATTCAATTTTTGGCATTCTGAGGAGGTTGTCAGAGTTGATGTTCATTCAGCACCAGTTCCATTGGAATAGGATCCAATTCAAGCATATATCTTTCTTGGATGGAAACAAAATTCTGATTACTTTTAGTTCACAAGATGATTTATAAATAGGTTTATTAAATTACAAGGTTCTCTTTTTCATGCAGTGTTTTTCATTGTCGGATCCCACATTCGTCTATCGTCACAGATAAGTTTGGGTTAATTTTTCTGTAGTTCCAATTTAATATTGGGTTTCAAATTTTTTTTAAACTGATGATCAAAATCAGTTAGCCTTCAATCACGCTAATCAAAATGATTTCTAAAAAAAAAAAAATTGTCTGGGGATCCCAGTGATATTACGGGAAATGTTACAAAGATTGGAGAGAGAGCATATAACAACTATTGGTACTATTATAATTATTATAGAGATCTAGGGCAACAAAAATCAAGTCAATCAGAGCATGCATGATTTGGAAGAAATTACTAAGAATCTCAGGAGTTGTAATCACAACTGCATAATCGGGAGCGTCCACCACTTGGCTCCATAATGTATAGGCAACAAGTTAAGGCTTTTGAAGCTGATAAAATTCAAAACTTTAATTCTTATGGACAGTCAATGCACGATGACTGTCCATTTAACGAAGGAAATCACCTTTCTGTACAACCTACCTTATCCACTAATTCTGGAGCACAACTATTGTCACACGCACAACTCACGCATACGCACCTTGTCTTGTGACAGTCTGCAGATTCAAAATGGGGCTTAAACTGTGGGTGTCTAAATGGATCCAACAGGTCTTCCAAAGCCCATTTGAAGTCCACACCCGCAATCTTTCCTAAAGCCGTCTCTCTCCACAGGGACAACTTGAGCAATTCAGACAAAGTTAAGAGAAAATCTAAGCTATTGAAACAAATTGGTAGTCTCTGTTTATATTTTACAAGATGGTTCGGCCGAGCAGAATGGCACAAATTTTACAATCAAACAAAGTGTACACACCAAAATATTTGCGACTCGGGACATTGGGCCGAGTCAAATAATTTGCTATAGCCATGTCACAGTAGGCCGGGTAAATAGTTGTAAGTCCACCAAAATCCTGCAGTGAGTGTTTTATGATCAGATGAAGTTTCTGCATAAGGAGGAAAAGGAGTTAAAGTATATCCTCAAGAGGTTACCTGAAATAATCTAGTGAATTTGACTAATTCCTAGGGGTTATGAGAATTATCAAATTTTACAAAAGGGCCTTATCACTAAGTAGAGTTCATCCTAGACTTGCCCCTTTGGTAATTGATCAGTTTCATAAGGGGGCAAGACTTCTTCATTAGTTTCGTTGGGGTACAAGACTCCTTTGTGGTTAGGACGTTTAATAGGGGCATCTGGCCAAACATCACTAAAGGGGCTATTCGATTGACTAAAAGGGCTTATCACCAAGCGAAGTGTGCCTAATCACACTTGAATAAAGGGACGTTGGTAGTTGATTATTTTCCTAATGGAAGTAGGTTTTTTCATGTTCAGGATGCTTTTTAGAGGCATATGGTTGAAAATCAATACAGAGGACATTAGATTCGCTAAAGTGGACTTATCATCAAATATAAGGATAAGGCGTAAGGTGGAAACTTATCTACTGCAACTATCAAAGGGCGAATTCATCTCTAGCAGTAGCAACAACTACAATAGGCTTCAAGGCAGCAATAATTAGCCTCCTTCACCCTTTTCACATCTCATCCCATGACATCTTCATGGTCCACCTGTCTCAGTCTTTATCTTTTTTTGTTCACCCCTCTTGTCTTTCTTTTAGTTTTCTTCATTCTCTAGCCGGTAATCATTTTCATTCTTTAATAATGTCATCGTTGTATTTGCAAATTGTTTATTAAGGAGCAAAAGAACCATTTATAACAAGTTAAGTCCCTTTTCGTGTTTTGTAATTGTGTGATTGAAGTTAGAACAAGTGGTACATGTATTAGGAAAACTGAAAATTCCCTAGCATGCTTGAAAAAGGGCAGCATTGTTTTCATTCTCTGAAAAATTAGGAAACAATCTTTTGGCACGCAATCAACATGCAAAAATATGGATTTAAAAATTGTGAGTCCTACCAGATGGAGGAAGAAGCTTTTGCAACAATAAGAGCTAGACAAGCTTATAAAGAATAAAGGAATCTTTATTCTTATTCTTACTATACTCCCGCACTAGTAACTTATCCCACTATACAAAGCCCCCCACACATCTGCAAGCTCGGGGGACAATATGGATAAGATGAATATTTTTACTCGCCACCTCAAGAATTGCATTGCTACGACTGCCAATATGATGGATGGTCAAATGGAATGGTTGGTCATTCTTTTCAAGGAAAATATTACGAAAACTACCAAAAAGGCCACCAACTCGAAGACTCAAGGGGAACCCCTCTTATTCTTTTACATTGATATGAAACTCGAGTCAAGTTGGTGGTAGAATTGAGGAAAGGATTTGAGCAAATAAGGGAATTATATAAGAAGGCTCAAGAAATTTTTGAGTGAACAGACAAAATTTTAGAGCAAAGGCATTCCTATTTAGATGACCCAAATAACTTGCTACCTAATTTTTCAAAGGAGAAAAGGGTGGAAATTTATCTACAAATGATGAGAAACTCGACCTGGAAGGATCTTTAAAGGAGTTACGCAAAGAACCTACATGGCCATTAAGGAGGCCAAGGGGGAACCATGGTTAGAGTTGGAAGAACTCAAGCTAAAGGAGCCACAGGACTTGAGTCCAACTTGAGTTCAAAACTTGCAAGGCTGCAACAAATGGCATTTTTTAAAGAGCATCCATACAAGGTAAGTTACAACGCAACTTCAATTGTTCAACTTTATTCTTGTTGGGTGTCATTTTGTGTTATTGCAGGAACTTCAAAGACTAAAAGGGAAATGCCTATGGGAAGAATGGATGTTACTTTCCCATTTAATGGAGATGACCCCTTAAAAACACATATTCTACCAAAAGCCACAATTAAGAATCAAACTTATTTGCTATAAAAAGTGTGGCTAAAATTATTCAAGGAATCAAGAAAATTGGTTGGCTAGAAAATGCATTAGAGGGTCTCCAGTAAATGAAAGAATCACAAAAAGTGAAAATTATTGTCACAAGGGGGAGCTTTGCACAAATAATGTCGTTAAGGAATGTCACGACCCATTCCCAAGACCATGACTAACGTATGAGGCAAACCGTCTATGGGAGCCCGACCCATCTCGAATAAGCCTCAAAGATCAGAATTTCTACACAAACATTTATTCTCCAATACATTTTGGAAAAACATTTGATAAGTAAAACAGATTTATATGTAAATCAATATACATAGAAGTGCCAATAAATATACACAATCATATACTCTGGTAAAATCCAATAAATAGAAAAAATACATCAGAGTATATAGGCAACCTAGCAACCCCTTAGCATCATCGTGCGGAGCTCTAACAAAAATAAAAGACTCGATCAATAGGCGTCGCTAACCAAAAGACTCATCACGGGTGTCCAAGATGCGGAATAGTTATCGAAACCAAAATTTGTGCACCTAGAAGATAGAATCAACCACATACATAAATAAAAGGGGGGTCAAACCCAGTGAGGAATAACACTCCAAAGCGCCTCATACGTGCCTCACAAAGACTATTTTGAAAACAGTTTGCAAATACCACAAGCAATATTCATAGGTATATAAATATACACGCTATATAAATAATAGCCTTTCGAAAATAATTTTGAAGTCATTTGCAAACAAAACAATTAACATGCACGTAGGCTTAATAAAATCATTTCATATTTTCCAATCAACAATTTCATGTCAAAACATATACAAGTGATATGAGACTAATCAAACGTGATATGGACTTTGTCATATATTACGAGATGTGTGGACCAACCATAAATGTGATGAGGACCCGCCTTTATCAATAACAAATAATGTGTCTGATCGGGGCAACATGACTATCGACAACCCTAGTAGCTGGGCTATATCAATTATTGGTATACCAAAGACTACGTGCCTCGAAAACCATATCGAAAACCAAATTATACTATCATATAGTTCAAAATCCAAAGCATGCAATCAAGCATTAAAATAAGAGAAAAGATATATAATACATATAAATCAATTTCAAAACCAACATTGATTATTAAACATATAACCAATTTATATCTTAACCAATCGCTAGATTAGTCCATTTTTAAAATATACTAAACACATCAAAAACCAGTAAATAGGAGTTCGAGACACAACCAATGTGTCTAAAGCTGCTATTCTCTCACATGAAAATCCAAGTAGAATCACCAGTCAAACCCCACTCACCAGTAGCTGGTCTCACTAGCAAGAACAAGATGTTGAACAATACAAATAGCATGAATGTCAAAATGTAGTATTGTGGCCATACCAAATGCATGATGTGCAATGCAAATGCAAACTCTCAAAATCTCCCAAATAAATAAAAGTGAATCCATCACTTTCTTCACTCAGTCCCCAACGAAACCAAACATGAACACTAACTCAAGTCAATCCCCTGAACATGGATTCATCCTCCAAATCAACAAACAAACTCAAAATCTTTCCAAATCTCAACTATGAATCTCAAACCTTCAAGACCCATGACAATTAACTAGTCAAATCTCTAAACCCAGCTCAAATCTGTGATGTTCTAACTCATATCTATCAAGATGCATAAAAAAGAATACCAGATTTGACAAGAAATCAGATGAAACCCGAAGCCCTAGCTTTAAGGAAACTTATCTCGGTCAAATACCAAGACCCATGAAATCGAAGCTTAAACTGCAAGCTATTGGTCTCAAACAATCATAATCTAATTCTCATTAACTCGTATTCCATTATAAATGGAAACATCTGAACCAAATCACAAGTTTGGTCAGAACCCTAGAATGTCAAAATGCAAAGAAAAATAAGGAAAAGAAGAGATTAATGGATGATTCTCACCTCTAGAACCGTTGTAGAAGCAAGGAGAAGCAAAGAAAATCATAGAGAAATAAATGAAGAAGAGATCTAGTGGTTGAGAAGAGTTATGACCGAATGAATGGTAGGTGGGGGTATTTATAGACTCACGACTAATATGTTGCGTTTCACGCAAAGTCGCCCAGAAAGAAAACATCTACGTGCACAGTAGGGGTTCTGCGCACGTAGAACCATGCTCTACGTGGGTAGCATCCCACATAATGTGTGCAGACGACAGATCTGGAACCGCTCGTTCAGATCTACAATCTACGTGTGTTCCACCCCCTGTTGTGTGCGTAGAAGGCTTCGCGTGCTCATGGGTCACACCCAGATGATGAACAACGTGCACAACAACATATACAACGGACACAGTCCAAACAAACCACACTATCGACCAAATCATCCTCGACTACGTGCGAAGTACTCAGTAATGTGAGCGTAGATGACTCCAGTGTACGTTGCACTCAATGCACGTCTACGGTCAAGTTCCAAGCCTTGAATACTTGTGTAGTACCCTATACTAAGAACGTAGATGGCCCCAAACATTCCTTGCACACTCGGCACAACCTCTAACACATTTCAAACTCCAACTCATCTCGAAAAACTACCAGATTTCGGTAAGAATAGGCGGGATATTACAAGGAAAGCTGGTCATACCTTATGCCGCTTAAACCCCCCTTTATGATAGACTATGGTTAGTGTCTGTAGAGTTCAAGGTGGAGTTGCCACTGCCATAAAAATAATAGCAACTCAAAAATGGAACCTTTGAATAAATCCTGAGAATACAAACCAAAAAAAAGAGAAAAAAACTAAAAAAAATAGTAGCCCTCATAGCCACTACAATAAAGAGGACATGTAGCCAAGTGAGCATTTTGTCACTTATTCAACTCCACATGGCTACATGCCTTTGGATACAAAAAGAAATGAGATAGAGAGAGAGAGCATCAAACCTATAGCATCAAACCTATGTAATCACTTTCATTTTCTTTAATAAAACATCATTGTGTTTGCAGATTGTTTATCAAGAAGCAAAGAACCATTTACAATAAGTTAAGTCGCTTTCCGTGTTTTGCGATCATGTGAATGAGTTAGAACAAGTGACACTTGGTTTGAAAAAACCGAAAATTCTCTAGCACGTTTGAAAAAGGGGAAGCATTGTTCCTTCTTCAAAAAATTAAGAAATACAAAGGAATCTATTTTTTTTTCTTTCTCTAAACAAACAGAGGAAATTCAACATGAGTTGAATGGCAATTGTAACGAGGAGCATAAAACATGGAAAATTGGTCTACAACTGCTAATTTTTAGCAATGATGGAAACAATGATGCTTTAAAAGCATTTGTGTGCAATATCATGGGGGAATGAGCTTCTCTCTTGGTGATTAAATCTATAATTTTATTGTGGTGGTTTTGATAAGTAAGATTATACTAAGGTAAACATGGCCACAGATCGGAACTTCCGGTTTTGGTTCATGAATCAATGGTTTCGGTTGCGATTCGGTTCCAATTCATTTAGTTTGGTTCACGATTTAGGTTTGATGGTTCAAACGATTCAACCAATTTTTTTAAAATATAAATTAATAAAATAATGTTGCCAGCGATTTTGGTCCTGGGTTCAGTTGCTATTTTGCTATTGTTTTCTTTGAACCGATGGTTAAACGGTTAGTTTGAACCGGTGATTTAAACAATGGTTCCACGGTTTTTAGGAAGGTTGAACCAGAACCAGTCTGGTTATTGACAGTTCCAGAGGTGTCCGGTTCCTATTGAGGGCTGGCCGATTCCAGTTCTGGTTTTTTTTCTATTCGTTTCCGATTCAAACCACTAGTCCGGTTCACATTTGGCCATTTCTGTACCAAGGTTTTAATTTTACACCCTTAGGCTTAGAAGAACTCTTGTACATGTTTTCTTTTCTAGGTTATTTTTTAGATCTATATCAATAAAATTATAACGAAGATGACTTATAAAAAAAAATTGCAAAAGCCCTCTTTGTGTTGTAAATAAGCCGGATGTGAGACCTCCGAAAACTGTACATTGATGATCGAAAAATAATTTTAATTATTAATAATTACCATGTAATTGAATAAATAATCCCTCACTAAAATAAAGGCTCCGGGAATTCTCATAAGCCTAATTGAATAAGCTTGTTGACATCTACATCATATAGAAATCGTCAACGAGAAATAAATGGTATGATCAGTCAGAAATAAAATAAAGATCCTGTCACTTTTGATGAGCCTAGTTAATAAATTATTTTAATAAAAATAACATGATGTTGCCCAATCAAGCATACAGAAAAATTATTCAAAAAATAACTACAATTTTCTACTGAGTATTAATTGGGGATTGACTGATTGAGGTTAAACTAAGTGGCTTTGACAAGAACATAAAGAATGGTAAATTTCAGAATTTTATATTGCATAAAATCTTGATTGGTATTGAAAGAGGACACCAAGATGCCAATATTTCAATCAACAATGACGTGAAACCAAATTCTTCTACTAGTCAATAGTTTCTGAAAAAATATTTTCACAATCTTCTTTTTTTTTTGGTAAATATATTTTCACAATCTTAATTTCTTGACGATCATAATTTAAATTTTCTATTATATATACGTGACCACAACAATTTTTTGCTTATTATTCTAATTAAAATTGAGATCCACACGCCAAGGAAACCCGAGAAAATCATCGTGTTGGGGGAATATCAACCTCTGAGATGCACCCAACTTTTGTTGAACTAGAAAATTGAATGGATAAAACTATGATTTTCTAGAAAGCAGAAACTACATGGGAAAAAAGAAAGCAACTTGGATGATGTTTTTGCTATAAAGATTATGTGTAACCTTGACATGAAACGTGCTGGGATAAATGCTATTACATATTAATATACCGCCAAAGAACAATCTTTTTGTTAGTTGTACGATTAAATTAATCTTCTCTTATTTTATTTGCCAATTTTTTGCATTATAGTTTAAGAAAGTATAGTATCAAACAAAGGTGTGTAAAATATTTCATAATGGTTAATAAATATTTGATTAAAGCACTAATATTTTTTTTTATCAATATGGAGTATTACCTTACTCGATTTATTAAACATTACAAGGAATGTAATTAATTAAACATACTTCAACTATTTCAACATAATTGTTTACGGCAAAGCTTCCACGTTCCACGTTCATTGCTGATAGCAAACTTTTGAGGGCAATAAATATGCCTAATTACTAATTTTTATGATAATGAATATAATCAAATAGGAGTATGACATCACTTTTTTGATCAGTCACAAAATAAACTGTTTAATCAAGCATATGGAAAACATAATTTGTAAAATCTTATGATAAAAAACAACTCTTAAAATCTTTCTAAAGATTGAATTTCAAGACTGTTATGTAAAATGACAGAGTTAGGTGGGGTCGGATGAGGTTGGTCAACCCCACCAGTTAGTTATATATCTATGAACTTTTAGGGTATTCTGATAAACTCTACTTACTATGTTTCATTTCCCGCCTCTTTATTCTAAATCAATTTTACCTTAATTAAATTTTGATTCTGCTGTTAGTCATGTGTAACAACTGGATAACAATGTTGAATAGGTAAAAAACTAGTCAATAAATAAATAAATAAATAAAAGAACAGAAAAGGCTAATTTTCCATTCGATAATATTTATATTCATTGACTCTCGCATAGGGAGAATCACAACCCACCACCATACTCTTTGTCTCCCACGTCTCTTGAGCAAGCTTTTCAGGTCGCCAAAAGGCACAGACAAACATGTTAATAACTACAGTTTAAGGTTCAGTCAAACCTTTATTTTCGATCATCACACGAGCAACCATGTCCTCGACAATTACACAACAATTCATTGCCACAATACTTACATAATTTTTTTTTTATTAAAACCCTGTTTTCCATTAAGTATGAGAATTCGATTTTTTAATATTCACCTTCAGATTCATTAAAATTGAAAAAAAATAAAGTATGTAATGGAAAAGGATTATGTGTACCTCCCAAATTCAAATAGAATCATTAAGTCCCAACTTTTTCTTTATTACTGCTCCTCTACAAGTGAAACATAAAAAGCACTAAATTGTTATGTTAAAAGAAATCATACTCAGAACACATATCGAAGATGACCAATTTTCAGTATGGCTAAAACAAGTCGATCAATTGGAATATATATGTCAAACAAGCATGCTTCTCTACAAACAAGATCATCATGACCAAATTAATCGATATTTAAATAGTGCAGAAAGATTGACCATCTATAAAGTTAACTATAATATTGAACATTGTCACTCGAAATGGAGCCAGTTGCTGTAACTGATGATGTAAACAAAGAAGAACTAGAAGATGAACAAGATGAAGAAACAACAAGAGGAGGAGGAGAAAGCCGTGGCGGGGGCGGTGGAGGTGTAGGAGGAGGTTGTGGTGATGAATGTATAGCCACTGACACTGTTGAAGGAGAAACTAAAGCGGCATGAGAAGAACTAGAAACGATGATGTTACTAGTAGTGGCTTCTGTGTATTTATACTTGAGAATCTCATCCCTTACTGCATTAAGTTCAGTTTGAAGAGTTTGGATTTGTTGTCGTAAAGTTGAAATTGCACCCATGCATCCATAAACTGGGTCTCTTATTCTCAAGTTTGCTTCATATACTAGACTATTTGCAGCATCAGCTCTTTGGCTCTCAGGTACCTCCTGCATGTGCATAACCCAAAATTAAACAACAAAACATTAATTAAAAAAAATAAAAATTATCACAATTTCTTCTTCTTATAAATGCAAACTTGTTGAAACAAAACATTCTCAGTTTGTATTTTATTATGTTTTCTCGAACTAAAATTCATTACACTTAATTTTGAAGAAAATACAACCACCAAGGCAAAGATTAACTCAGTTAAATTGGCTACAGTAACACTTTTATTGTCAACTCAGTTAGGCTAATCTAACAGGAAAAGGCAGATATCTCCCTTAATTTGTTTTATGCTTTCTAGAACAATAACCTAACTTGTAATCTGAAAAAGGAAAAAAATAATTTATGTATTACCATTAGCATCTTGGAGACATTGCTTGCACCAAAGACTTTGTGAACAGCAGCAAATTTGTGGGGCTCATGAGGAGAGAAATAGGGCATTCTTCAGCACATCTTCTCCTCAAAAGCTTACATGCAGCACGCGGTGTAACAGTGTTCAAAGTCCCACCTGGAGGTGCTAAGATTTGCCTTCTTCCCATTGTTTGTAAAGAAGCTACATGACTCTCTCTCTTTATCTTCTTTCCTATCTCATCAAATCTCTCCCTAAACAACAAACAACCCAAAACATCTAAGCCAATTTTTTTTAAAAAAAAAAACATTTTTGTACAAATAATGAAGTCGCAAAAGAAGGAAAAAATCAAAAGTATATACTATGAACAAACAAAATAAGCTAATAATTTTACTTATAGAAATTTCTCAAATATTTAAACACACAAAGTAGGTCATGCATGTTTGGAGATTGTTTAAATGGTAATTGATTTATGGGTGATTTTTACCTGTCGCTGGGCATCCAAGCATGCCAGCCGGTTGTCTCCATATCAAAGGAGGGTGCAGGGAAAGGAGAGTTCCAAAGGGAGAACAAAAAATGTAAAAAAGAAGAATATGAATAGAGAAAGGAGTGCTTAAAAGGCAAGGCAATAATGAAAAGTAGGTCAATGTTTTACAAATGGAAACAAACGATCAAACAATATTTTGTTGTTAGGAAGGAAGATATGTCAAGTAAGAATGAAATTTTGTTATCTTGTTATTAGTAATTTATAAGTATTTTTCCATGGAAAAATTAGCTATGATAGTCCTACTACGCCACTGTCCACTCATAAAGATATGTAGTCTTATATGTGGTATCATCTTTTATGCGTAAGCAGATAAAAAGAAAAAAAAAACTCAATATATAACAAGCAAGTGCATAAATAAAATACCAGAATTCTTTGCCAAAAATAAAATAAAATATGATAAAATACAGGGATCAACCATTTCAACATTAGTAAAAAAATTTCACAAAATTTACAAAATTAAAAAAAGGGCCTATACACAACCCAACCAATAATTAATCTTGTAAACCATTATAAGATCTTGCAAGATAATAAGAGTCCAATAGTTATAAAAAGAAAGCAATGTAAATTGCATATAAAAGAGAAAAATAAAGGATACATAACCTATATTTTAGAATTTATGAATTTATTAATACAATGACACTAAATTATAAAATATTTTTTTGGTATGTTGGTTTCTAATTTTTTATTAATGATGAAATTTTCGATTTCAAAGTAATGGAGAAGATTTTAGTACTATTAAGTTGTAAATAGTATTGAAATATGGGAAAAAAATAATTATTTTATTTAAAATTTAATTACATAAATATGCATAACCAATAAAAATATAAGAAGTATGTGACCGTCTTACCAAATAATTTTGATAATGTTGGAGGGGTTAGGTTAAAGAGGAGAACAATAAAAGAGATGGAGAAAGAGGGATTGCTCACGTGTGTTATATTGACCTTGAAAGCAACCTTATAAAATTGAAATGAATTTAATGAATTACATAGTAATTAATTATATATTATGGAGCCTAATTAAGCTAAAGCTGCTTATTTAATTTAATTCGAGTGCAATGCATATTTCCTCTTGACTTTCGAATTCTTTTCATATATATCAGCATATGTTTATGAATATTCAGAGTTCTAAGACTGTGTCAACTGTTGTGAAAGTTGGTTGTGGGTATGGCGGAATTCCGCATTGATTAAGTGATATGTTGAGAGAGTTTATATTAATTTTTACTCTATAAATTTGTTGAAGTTGAGAAATGAAAAATTGACAATAACTTACGAGAAAATTGAGTTCTCATCTGAAATTGAAAAAAATATTGAGAGAAAAGAAATACAATATTGCGAAAAAATTTGTTAAACTAATTTATTTCATTTCAATTGATATGTTTCAAATTATATGTTATTGTAAAACAAATTCGATTAGAATTATATTTACCAAAAAATTCGTGTAAACCAGTATATAAACATTGTACAAAATGATCTACAAATTAAATTTTAAACTCATTTAGTTCATTCGTGCAAACAATTGCCAAAGATGTACAAACGATGTCAACCATGTACAACTAGGGACAAAAGTTGCTCAATTTGTGCACAAATAAAATTTTAAAGCTGGTTAGCGACTATTATATTTTTCTGAAATTTCAGTGTTCAAATATGGAATTAGGCAAAGTTTTAGCGCCTGGTAGAAAAATTAGGGGCTGATTCACAATTTTGTGAAAATTCACAGACTAAAAATGTAATTCTACCTAACATGTGTGCTTCAACTAGGGTTTTGTAACCCAACCGTCATTGCCATGTTGTTAGAGTCCTTCATCAGAGCCTACCACCATATCATAGGTCACAATCTCCTCCTCTAACACTAATGCAAACAAAACGACAGCGTTGGGTATGTTGGAGATATTTTATTTTTAGTTTTATTTTACTTTTCAAATTGTTTTTCTATTATTCAGTTGGGTTTTTCTTTAAATAAGTGTGGAAAGGGGGAAATTATTGTGGCTGTTATGGATTCTATTAGGGAAGGGACTATATGTTAAACGAAGGGGTCTGGGTTGTTTTTGTGTAGACTTGTAGCAAAAGGCACCTTCTATTTTTGTTTTCAATGTACCAAAAATCTTCTATTCAATGAAACTTCTCTTCTTCTTCCCCTAAATTATTCTTTTCTTATTCAAAATTCTGTGGATTTGCGTCAATTGGCATTAGAAAGATTCAATTATCGCTCTGTAGAACCCATATGGCAGAAGGAACTTGTTTCCAGGAATTTCGCAGAGAACTAATTGAGATGATGAAAGAATTAGAGCGGAAGCAAGAAGAATGGAGACTGGAAGCTAAGGCTCGAAACTCCAAATCCCTGGATGAGCTGAAAACCCTAATTGGAGGACTTAGCATTCAGAATCAAGAAGTCCTAGCTAGCAAAGGAAATCAAGAAAGAGGTACTTCTTCTATAGCTAGTGGAGGTAAGACTCCAGATTAACTAATTGATGAGTATGTTGGGCATTCCACTAAGGTGGAATTTCCAAAATTTGATGGCACTAGGTTTGATGGGTGATTGTCAAGGGAGGAGTATTGCTTTGAAGTTGCCCATACTGCTCCAGAATTCAAAGTGCGACTAGAAGGTTTACACCTTGAGGGAAAAGCTATACAATGGCATTAGGGATATGTCAAAACAAAAGGAAACGAAGCTTACCTGGATTGGCCTGAGAATGTCTTAGCTTTGAGTGCTAGATTTGGGTAGCATGCCTATGATGATCCTTTGGCGGATCTGAGAAATCTTCGCTAGACAGGCTCTCTTCAATCCTATATAGAGGAGTTCGATGAACTGTATCTTCGAGCTGAGGTTAAAGAATCGCAGGCACTTAGTTTCTTCCTGTCTGGCCTTGTTGATGAGCTTCATATGCCAATGCAAATGTTCAAACCAAAATCACTAGCTAATGCCTACTCCTTGGCTCGACTGCAAGAAATTGCAGTAGCCTCCCTTCAGAACAAGCCAAAACCAAGCAGCATAACCCCTATTATGCCTTTTTCCCAACCTTCAAATCCCCAACCAAAACCTCCAGTTGTGCCATCCCACTCCTCTTCCACCTCTCCTGCTTGGAATCCATCCAACAATTCCCACGAACCCACTAATACTAGTATATTACCCTTACCTACAACAAACTTATACCTCACCATAAATCCACCACCTTGAAACACCAAAACCATTTCTAACAAGGATTGGATGAGTGAAGAGCCAATGGCCTTTGTTTGTTTCTAGTGTGATGAAAAGTTTACACTAGGGCATCGTTGCAAGAAGAAATAGCTCTATGTTATGGAATTGCAAGTAAACATTGGTGAGGAAGCAGAACTTATTGAGGTTGTTGACTCTGATTGTTCCATCGAATCCGAAGGTATCCAACTATCTCTCAATGCCTTAATAAGAGAAAGAGATTGTCAGACAATGACAATAAGTGGGATTATAGAGGTAGACCATTTTTATTCTGATTGATTCTAGAAGTATTCACAATTTCTTGAGTAGAAAACTTGCCAAGTGAGTTCAATGCCCTATCCAATCAGTTGGAAATGTCAAGGTTACTGTGGCAAATGGCCAAAATCTAGGATGTACTATTGTTTGTCCTAATTTTACTGGGAAAATGTAAGGGCATGACTTTGTCACTGATGTGTTCATCCTACCTTTGGACCATTATGATTTGACTTTGGGAACACAGTGGTTGGTGACCTTGGTTCATATCACCTGGAATTTCACTAAGTTGCAAATGAGTTTTGACTTGCAGAGGCATCAATATTGCTTACAAAGAGATATTGAGGGGAAAATAAGTTCCTTAACCTGGGAGGAGATGAATAGGATGCTGGCTAAACCCCACCAACTTACATCACTGCAGTTGATCACTATTGCAGAATTGTGGGCTATTCAAGGCCTACCAGCAACTACTTAGAAATGGAAATTGAACCTTAACATCAGAAAGTTCTTTAGGAACTTTTGCTCTCCTTTGTTGATGTATTTGCTGAGCCACAGGGATTACCACCCTTGAGGAGTCATGATCACAAAATTGAGCTCAAGGAGGGCAAAAAATCCTATAAGTTGCTAACCTTATAGGTATGCCTCTGTACAAAAGGATGCTATTGAAAGGCTGATTACTGAGATGTTGGGCGCAGGCGTGATTAGACACAATAAAAGTCTATATGCTAGGCCAGTTGTTTTGGTTAGAAAGAAAGATGGAACATGGCACCTCTGCGTGGATTATAATTTCGGTTATTGAGGAGATTCTAAAGGAATTAGGAGGAGCAACTATTTTCTCTAAAATTGATCTTAGGTCTGGCTATTGACAAATCCAGATGTATGCCCTGACATTCACAAAACAACCTTCAAAACTCATGATGGTCACTTTGAATTTCTTGTGACGCCTTTTGGCCTCACGAATTCTCCTTCAATGTTCCAAAGTCTCATGAATGAGATTTTTAGACCTTATTTTAGAAGATTCATCATGGTTTTCTTCGACGACATATTGATATATAGTCACACTTTCACTGACCATATGTATCATTTGTCTACTGCTCTACAGGTACTACATGATAATCAGTTGTATGCAAAGCAAAGCAAATGTTTCTTTGCTCACAGGAGTATTGAGTACCTCGGGCATATCATTTCCAATGAAGGGGTAGTGACTGACCTTGAAAAAATATTTACAGTAATGAATTGGCCTCAACCAACCAACTTGTAGTATTTAGGTGGTTTCCTTGGCTTGACAAGCTATTACAAGCATTTTATCAAAAAATATGGTAAAATAGTGAAGCCACTCACTGATATGCTGAGAAAGGATGCTTTTCTATGGACCAATGAAGGCCTCCAAGCTTTCATCAATCTGAACCAGGCTATGAGTTCAGCACCAATTGTTGCGCTTCCTGATTTTTCCAAGGATTTTATGGTGGAAACAGATGCATCAGGATAAGGAATTGGAGCTAATCTAATGCATGAGGGACATCCTATAGTATTTATCAGCAAGGCTCTTTTGGAAAGATACCAAGCACTTTCTGTTTACAAAAAGGAGATGTTGGCTATCAAAAAATAGGAGTCATATATGATTAATAGACATTTCATCATCTAAACTGATCACTAAAGCCTCAAATATCTGATGGAGTAGAGATTAACTACTCCCACCCAACAGGCTTGGATGGCAAAGCTAATGCAGTTCAATTATGAAATCCGTTACAAATAGGGTAAAAAGAACATTGTTGCAGATGCTATTTCTCGTGTTCACACTGTAGAATTGATGGCCCTTACCTCCTCTATTATATCGAATCAACTTTACTTTAAAATTAAAAGTCCTTAGATCTTAGATGCACACCTCCCGCATGTTATTGCAGCTAAGGAGAAAGATTCCTCTATTTTTTCAAAATATATCTGGCATAATGGTGAGCTTCGTAGGAAAGGCAAACTATTGGTGGGAAATGATATTGCAGACCAGGAAGAACTCCTCGCACATTTTCATGCATCACCTTTGGCAAGCCACTCTGAAGTATATCCTACTATTAAAGGAATGGTTTGTTATGGTTTACTCGAAGGGATTATGGAAAGAGACTCACAAATTTGTTTGCACTTGCTCCACTTGTCAATATAAAAAAACATGAAAATCGAGCTATTCTAGTTATAAGGATCCTATTTTTACAAGTACTTTTTGGAAGGAATTTTTCAAGCTTCAGGGAGTAGCGCTGAAATTCTCCGCAACCTATCATCCCTAAACTAATGGCCAAAATGAGGTGGTCAACCGATGTATCAATAATTATTTATGGTGTATGGCTAGATATCAACCTTCTCAGTGGGCTAGCTGTCTCTCTTTGGTAGAATTCTGGTATAATACCACATACCACTCCACCATTAAGCTTTATCCTTTTGAGGCATTATATGGTTATCCTCTGCCACTTCAAATTCCATATTTCCCTAAGGATTCTAGTATAGAAGTAGCGGATCAGTTGTTAACTGAACAAAAAAGGTTGGGTTTAATTACTCAAGCATCATTTGATAAAGGCTTAGCAGCATTTGAAAGTTCAGGCTGATAAGAAGAGGATTGAAAGGGAGTTTCAAATTGGAGATTCAATATATCTTAAATTACAAGCTTATGCTTAGCGTAGTCCCTTCTTCATCTCTGATTTCATTGGTAAGGTAGCATATCAACTTTAGCCACCTCCTAAAGCCCAAATACACAATATGTTTCATGTCTCACTCTTAAAGCATGCACACCATCCTGTTCAAGCCGTTTCTTCACTGCCAATTTCTAGCACTAGTGCCAAATTGGTGCCACAAGCAATTTTGGATAGTCGATTTGTCAAGCAGTAGAATGCCCCAACAATATAACTCATTATCCATTGGAAGGATTAGTCTCCTGATGATGCTTCATGGGAGTATGTAGATGACTTAAAACTGAGGTTTCCTTCTTTCTTCCTTGAGGACAAGGAATCTTTAGGGCGACGGCGGGGGGAGGGGGCAGGGGGAATTGATGCAAACAAAACGACAATGTTGGGTCCAATGGAGATATTTTATTTTTAATTTCATTTTACTTTTCAAATTTTTTTTTTCTGTTATTCAGTTGGGATTTTTCTTTAGATAAACATGGAAAGGGGAAAGTTTTTTTTTGGGGGGGGGGAATTTGGAATTTATGCAAACAAAACGACAGCATTGGCTCCGTTGGAGATATTTTATTTTTAATTTCATTCTACTTTTCAAATTATTTTTCTGTTATTCAGTTGGAGTTTTTCTTTAGATGAGCATGGAAAGGGGGAAGTTGTTATGGCTATTATGGATTATATTAGGGCAGGGACTATATGTGAAACGAGGGGGTCTGGGTTGTTTTTGTGCAGACTTGTAGCAAAAGACACCTTCTCTTTCTGTTATCAATGTACCAAAAACCTTTTATTCAATGAAACTTCTCTTATTCTTCCCCTAAATTCTTCTTTTCTTCTTTGAAATTCTGTGCATTTGCATCAAACACCAAACATTATGATTAACAAAAGAGAAAAAGAGAGGGAGAGTGAGAGAGAATGAAGCACTGCAATCTCCTCCTCCACTGCTTCCACATCGTTGCAATAGACATGACATCCTTCTCCACCAATCCCAATCCATTAGATTATCACAATAGGAGTTGAATGAAGTGACAACAAGGAGAAGGAAGTGATGGCAGACTCGACGATCACAATTTTGTCATGTTAAGGTTTGAGGTGGTAGCGATGGATATAAGTGACGATAAGGAGAAGAAAGATTTGAAGGATGAGGCAAAGAGAGAAGACAGATCACAAGAGAGAAGAGAGAGAGAGAGAGAGAGAGAGAGAGAGAGGAGAGGCGAGAAATTGACCGGGGGGGAATTGGGAATTGATGCAAACAAAATGACAACATTGGGTTTGTTGGAGACATTTTATTTTAAATTTCATTTTACTTTTCAATTGTTTTTTTGTTATTCAGTTGGGGGTTTTCTTTAGATAAGCATGGAAAGGGGGGAGTTGCTATGGCTGTTATGGATTCTATTGGGGAAGGGACTATATGTGAAACGAAGGGTTCTGGGTTGTTTTTTTGCAGACTTATAACAAACGACACCTTCTCTTTCTGTTATCAATGTGCGAGAAACCTTTTATTCAATAAAACTTCTCTTCTTCTTCCCCTAAATTCTTCTTTTCTTCTTTGAAATTCTGTGCATTTGCATCAGACACCAAACACTATGATCAAATGAAAGAGAAAGAGAAAGGGAGAGAGAGAGAGAATGGAGCATCTCAATCTCCTCCTCTGCCACTGCTTCCACATCGTTCATAATTGCAATAGACATGACATCCTCCTCCACCAGTCCCGATCCATTAGATTATCACAATAGGAGTTCAATGAAGTGACAACAAGGATAAGGAAGTGGTGGTAGAGTCAGCGATCGTAATTTTGTCAAGTTAAGGTTTGAGGTGGTAGCGACGGATATAAGTGACAATAAGGAGAAGGAATATCTGAAGGATGAAGCAAAGAGAAAAGACAAATCACATGAGAGAGAGAGAGAGAGAGAAGAGAGGAGAGGCAAGAAATTGACAGAGAGGGAGCTGCAAGAAAATAGTTTCACAAATTTATCATATTTGAAATAAAATGGAAGTGTCGTTAAATTTGCAAATTTGAGGTTTCTAAAATGGAAATCTACGTAATTTACTCTTTTTATTTTTAGCCCAAATTAGATTACATTATCCCCACATGTTGAATAAGGTTATCAAGAAGTTGAATAATAGGTATGAAAGCAGGGGTGGCCATTCATGTTAGACATATCGTAATCGTACTATACCATTTACATATCACTCATCATTATACATAACATAAACATTACAAAAATTAAATTTGTGTCGTGTTATAATCATATACTTATAATCATATACTCACAAATCATGTTATCGAGTTAGAAATTGCCACTGAAAGTTTTGAACATCACATTTTATCTACCAACAGCCACATTCCGAACAAAATTGGGCACATTCAATTTTTATTGGAAATAACCTGTTTGAACTCATTGGCATAACAGCAATAACACCTCTAGAATGGTCATGTCTTTCACAAGGACCCATCTTAATTGTAATGACGTAGCCTTTCTCTTGAAGCTGACCAACACTTAACAAGTTACTTTTAAAGTCAACAACACATAAAACGTTGGAGATTGTTTCTGTAAATCCATTCTCGGTTTTTTTCTTAACGTTTCCTTTTCCTGCTATAATGATAATGAAACAATCTCCACAACTTACATTAGAGTGAAAGCCTTCATACAAATAAGAAAAAATAAGACTTACTTCCACACATAGGATTGCTGCAACCAATGTCAACAATATCTTACTCATGAGTTTTTCGATTCCACACATACAATATTGCTGCAACAATATCTGACTCGTGAGTTTTTTGACTGTCTAATGCATCAACAAAGTTTTCACTTCACGATTTTCTGCAAAATTTGATTTCTCCCCATTTTCTGTGTCCCCATCAACAAGGGTTCAATTTTAAATGTCAAGGTGAATTTATATGTACACAATTTTCTTTATGTTTTTTCGGACTTCTTGATGTTATTTTTGTGCGTCATTTAAGTTGTATCATATAGAATTAATTTCAATTTTTCTAAACCGAATCATTTCATGCTCACCCTATTGAATATACAAAAAATGCTCTGTTGCCAAACAAGTCCATGTTTAGCAGGCCAAGCATATAGCATTTTATATATGCTTTCTACTACATACTATCAACATGTTTATTTGGTGATAGTGGTTAGTATCTAGCATTTTCTAATTTTTGAGAGATATTTTAATTTGTGAAATACTATATTGTCTTCATTTATTACTCAAACTCATGTATATTTTAAAATACAAGGGTATTTTTGGAATTTATAAACAAAAATATTTACATTATTATCAATTCTTACTATTACAAAATACAAAACCTCCTACATACTATATGCTAAATACAAAAAAAAATTGTGTTGTTAAATGAGCCCTAAGTAATTTAGGCACTTGGATTGAAAAAATGAGTGCAAATTTGTCACTAGTGATTGAATCCATAATGTCTTAATGCTCAAGGCAACTCTAATCCCAGTAGATTGTTGGTGGACAATGACCAGTTTAAAATGCAAATGTGAATAAGAATGAAAATCTGTTTTTTTTTTCCCAATAAGTATGAAAGTCGGTGCTAATGGAAATAGGGAAATTAACTAGTTGAAGAATAGGGTGGATTTTTAAATACAAGAAAGCGACTTGTTAGGCTTAAGGAACGGGTCAAACAAGAACCGATTTGTTTTGGATTTTACGCAATTTTAAATATTTATCTAGGATCCAGATATACCCTTTTTAGGTTTCCCTTCTGTCCTTACTTACCATGATACCAACACTCCCACTCTGTCATTGTTAAGCAAAAACCTTACAAAGCCTTCCCCCTTTTCCAAAATTTGGCCCAGCTATCCTAATTTGTTTCTTTTGTTTTTTCAAGAATTTATATATTTCTTTTTTTTAGGGAAGAAATTTTATATTTCTTAAAAATGTTAAAATTGGTCCAAACTAATAAACTTAAAGTGGCTTTATGATTATATTATGAAATCCAGAACATTTCGGATACATTTCCTATTTTTATAATCAAATTTTACTTTTGTATTTGTTGATTGCAATTTAGATAATGCCAGATTGGTCGAAGTTGATAGTTCGATTTTTGTAATAAATATAAATTTTTGTCCCCAAAACGTGTATAATTACAAAAAGATTGTTTAAACGCTAAGTCACCTAACCAACCTCTTGAACTGTGTTCATTCCCATCCCATTACTTCAAATACTGCAGAATTTTTTCTAAACAATTTAAAAGGAAACATAATCTAAACAGCCTAATAGTATAGAATACGAAATAGATTAATTGATACTAACCTCGAAGCGAAGCGGTTTACAAATACAAATAGGATCGATTGATTCAAGCATCGCAATCGAATCAGTCATTTTGTTTACAAGAATGATTAACTGAATCACAGCCTAGATGCCTGCTCGAGATCGGTGTTGTAGGATTCAACAATGGAAGAAGAATGAATTATTCCCTTGAGAGAGAGAGGGGTAGTGACAAGGGAAGATAGAGAGAGAGGAAGAGAGAGTGTTTTCTTTTCTTGACTTTTTTCTCTTTCTCACTAGGATTTCCTACACATGACTAGTATGCATTGACCCTAGTTGGATTTCTCTCAATTCTAGTAGGAGGCCCACAACTAATTAGTAACAATTAGTATGACTCATTAGTTGAACCTACAACTAATAGATTCGGGTTCCATCTATTAATATCATTGGCAAACTTGGTTTCCCAACATCTCCCACTGGCACATAATGGTATAGTCCTTTGTCAGGAAACATGATTAGTTCTTGATTAATCATGCTCACTGTGCTTTTCATACAAGCAAATAGATGCGACCAGTATACGTCAAGACTACGGACACTATATACCTATTACATTTGTATAACAATCTTGAAAAATAGATACCGTTATTGTTATGCCTTCAATACAAACTCCAACTAGTAAAAGAAAATATGTATATCTATCTTCAGAACGTTTTTCACGGTCGCTGTTTTTTCTCGCAACTCTAATATTAAGGAAACTTTACCCACGTTCACATATCATATGACAAACAATTATAAGCGCCTGTGCAAATATTGAGACTAGTGTGAATGCATCATAAAAATGATATTCCCTCTTACATCAGACAATCCATCCTAGCCAAGTTCGCTTGCCCAGTATACAATGCTTGGTCAAATCAGTCATGACTATTTATGGTACACCAAAGTATCCAAACTTAACTAAGTGTTTTGAATGTGTTAAGGATGTTAAGGGTTAAGCCACCAAGACCTGCATGCTCATGGCAAGGTCTCACATTATGAAAAGTCAGATCATTATTTATTATCTTTTCTACACCTACGTTCATATATAGCACACATAGTATGATCATCTCTTGTGGTGGTCTGTCTTTCCTATGGAAGAGCACATGTTTATACAATCTCATTGTCATGTCCCGTTTCTGGACCATGACCGGTATACGAGGTGAACGGTCTATGGAAGCTCAACCCATCTCGCACAAGCCTCAGAGTACAAAAACAAATGCTCAAATACTACTTATTAGCTGGCTTGTTAATCATATTAAAATAGTTTAACGAAAATAAGTTTTTTTGAAATAATATCCTCGAATATTAATAAAATTAAATCATGATATCAAATCACTGAATACTTTAAAACAATTTACCCAATATACAAGTATCAAAAAAGATATCAATATCTCACTACTCGGTGTTGAGCATCTAACATAACAGAAACTTGGCCCGAACAATAGGGCACTCACTGCTGACAAGGTAACTCACTGAGCACAGAAGACCGAACGACCACTATCAAGAACACCTAAAATATAAGGTAAAAAGAAACAAGGAAAAAGAAGGGGGTAAAAACCCACTGAGGGATAACACTCCAGAGCGACTCCGGACCTCACAGAAAACTGTTCTGAAAACAGTTCAAAATATATCACATGCAGATATAAGTGTATGTACGTATACACGCTATATACTAAATAATAATATTTTTGAAAACCGTTTTGAAATCCTTCGCAAACAAGACAGACAACAGAGAATTAACCGAATTAATTAAATAAATAAATTAATTAAATATTTAATTTCTGAAAATTGAAATAGCCAAATATTTCCCTTTCAAAATATTTGTCAAAAATACATTTATTTTCAGAAAAGTATTTTCAGAGAAAAGTACCAAAAGTTTAAGAAGACCAAAGGTCATATCTATTTTCCCAAAACACTCACAAAGAATAATATTTTCCCAAAATATTTCCAGAAAAAAATTTCAAAATATTTTCAGAGATAATATATCATGGGACCAGATCAAACATGTAGGGTCATCCGGACTCAATAATAGTCACTTAGGTAAGGATTAGCCACTTAGACACCATGGTATAGCTATTAAGGCGAGTATAAGCCACATAAGCACAGATAATAGCCACTTATGCAATTTATATAATACCAGTGTATCAAAATTACGCTACCCTGTAGCTGGGTACCCCAAATCAAAATGCTTTGCCAAAAAAATATATTAAAATATTTATTTAAAAAAAATATTCAAATAGGTAGCATAAAGAGCAAACAAATTATTCACCAAAATATATCAAACGTTCAAACAAAATATTTATTACAAAATACATTTGATTTTCAGAAACAAGTTCTTAGTACAAAAACTTCACTTATTTCAGAATAAAATAATTATTTCAGAAAATATTCTTAAATCCAGAAGAACATTTTCTACAGAGTATACCTCAAAATCCATAACGAAATGTTTATTCCCGAAATTTGTAATAAATATTAAAATATAATATTTATTTTCAGAAACTATCAAAATTCTCAGAGAAAATATATTTTTCCCACAGATCAGATTTTTAGGATTTTCTATCATTTAATTAATTCAGATTACATGTCAAGTCCAGACACATTAAAAACATATAATTCTAGAAGATACAATCTATGTGTCTGAAGTTGTCATCCATTCACTTGGACACCGAGCTAATAATCTAATCACGATCCACTGTTGAATGACTAGTTGCCTCAGGAACTGAATAGAGCTGAATACAGAAACAGATTACAACAGAATCAAATACTATACGATGGCAAATACAGAATTGTATGCAATGCAGATATTCGTCCCAACCCACAACGACGAAAATTCTATTGCGAATGAATATCTAACACCTTCGGCGAAAATCGTATCTCGATGTAAAATGACAATCCAGTCTCCAAACTCACAGAAATTGCAAAAATATTCCTAAATTCTCAAAATTACAAATCTGATCCCATACATGTCAAATATGGAGCTTAGTCAATTTATTCATAGTTAATAGAAATCCCTACAGTAAAAAAACTGTGTTCAAAAATATCCCAAAACACCACACACACATTCCGACCGACACCCAATGCGTCCAGGCACACAAATCAACCCAAATCAATCTCCTAAACATGAATCTATACTTAGTTTCTCCATAACAACTCAAAATCATCATCCTCCTTCAAAAATTCGGACCAAACCCTAACCATTCAAAGAACTCATCAAATCTCTTGATTTCAAGCTAAATTTATGTTTATCTAACCTCAAACAAGCATAATCTATCAACCTACAACATTCATTGCAACATAAACATCCAGAATCTGAAACCCATCTCATTTTTTGCCTAAAAGGATTTCATAATTTAAATGCATGAAAATGAGTGATTGGAACTGAAATCTTACATCCAAAAATGCTCAGAAATGTTGGGGAAGCAATGAGAAGGAGAGAGAATCGATCCAAAGTTGAGAGAGAGTGAAAATTGAGGTTTACAGACGAAAAGAGTCGGGTTTTGGGTGTTTTAAACACCATCCGATCAAAACGCACCATTTCAATATTTTCAAAGGCAACGTACGTCATTTTATGCCTAACATATGTCTTGATCACATCAAACGTACGTTTCATGCAGACAACATACGTTAGAGGGCTCAAAATCGCATCTAGACGCTTCTGTTTTGAAAATGTAGGAACACGACGTACGTTACAAACAAGCAACGTATGTTGATCATTTTTCCCTCCCAGATAACGTACATTATCTTACCACAATGTACGTTGTGAAAGAATTCCAAATGACGTACGTCCCATAACTTCTAACATACATTGGCATACTTCAGACAGTATTCCTTGACTTCCTTTGCTTCTGAACGTGCATCGGATCATTTTCGATGCCTAACAACACCCAACCTTACAAAGATAATATCTTTCAACACTCGAACATCACTTCAAACTTTTCAACATCGCATTGAAAATAGGCTAAGATCATTAAAATTGAATAACTTCAAACGTTTTAGAATCAAATTGGAAATAGGCTAAAAATCGATCAAAACGGACAGGGTATTACAATTTGGATTAGGATTTTTGGAAAAAAAAATTGATTATGATTTAGATCCATTCACGAAATTAAGAGAAAGAAAGAAAAATTTAGTATGTAAAAAAATATAAGAGTTGTGGAAGAGTAATTACAAGAAAAAGAGAAAAATTATGTGAATTTGTGTGTGAAAAATTGTAGAGTGGAATAATTATTTATAGGGAAAGAGTTAAATAAGTGAAAGAGTAAAAAAAACAAAAAGAGACACAAACGATCCATTCTTGAAAAAGAAAAAAAACTAGAGGCATCAACGGTCACATGACCTTTGATGCCTTTAAAAAAAGATAGGAGCATCAGCTCGTGTTCGTGGGATCCACCTAATATGTGCAAGGCATTTCACATGATATTATCATCCACTGCCCAGTTGCAGTGGATGGAAATGGGGCTCAATGTCCCCCGTTGTGGAGGCCTTAAGATTCTACAATTAAAAAACTAGTGGGGACCATAATATGTGTAATTAACTCGATGTGAATGTGTAATTAACTCAATGTCATAATGTCGACCAAGTGGTGTGTAGTGTAGAAACTTACAACAGCCCAACCCATATGGCGTTAGCGCATTGGCCTTTGAAGCCCAAAACATGTAACAAAATTCAGCTCCATTCTAGTCTTTCTTTCTTTTAGGCCAATGATGGAGCTAGTCAAACGCTTATGAGGCCATCCATAACGCGGCTAGGATCCCGTATTGGGATCCTAACTGCTGACATACGCGTCCCCATGTCGTAGCCCGTCTTCCTGCGGGAGGACGATCTACATATATCAGGCACGGGGCCAGTGACACATTAATATTTAAAAAAAAAAAACAAAATTTGACCATTGGATTGTTTTGATCCAACGGTCAGATTTATTCCAACGGGATTAAAATAAAATTGTGTTTAGTAGAAAGCTGCATAGGCGTCCCGCGAAACTCTTAAAACAGCCCCTGGATTATGAATGAAAAAACTGAGGGGTTAGGAACTGGAGACTTTAATAAAATAATAATAAAAGCGTTGAGCAGCGTCCCGCAAGATGACTCCTAAGACCGTGGGTTACGAGTAGCAAAGCAAACTACACCAATTATACCAAAATGAGTTAAAAATTATAAATTTTTTTTGGCATTGTTCATCTTTCACACGGATGGCCGCTTAGGTTTTAATCTACAAAATATGAAATTTCCAAATTCAAAATTACGAAAGTATGGATTGGTTTTATTTTGTTTTAATCAGCTTTTAGTTGGTTTTCATTTGATGTTCTAAAATCCAGACTAATTTTCATTTAATTTAATTTGATATTTATTCAATTTTAATTCAATTTTCTTTTTTATTTAGTTTTTTAATATTTTTTTGGAGAAATGAACTCTCTCTCTCTCGGTTTTGTATATATATGTTTTCATTTATTTTTTATATGTTTTTTCCCTGTTGTTTTTTTAATACATAAAAAGTAGAAGCCAACAAACATGATGATAAACCAACCAAAAAAAATTAAAACAGAAAATAAGCTAAATGAAAACCAATATAGAAAAACAGACAAAGGACTAAAAAACCAAATAAAAACAAGGAAACCCATATTAAAACTAAAAAAAGCACATGTTATGAGTAAAGCATAATCAAATTTTAATTTTGTATTTAATGTAATAACTTTTATTAATTAGTTGTTACTCCCTCCGTCCCACAAATATATGGACAATGATTTTTTCACACAGATTAAAAAAATTTGTTAAATTATTAATTTTATTATAGATTTTTAAAAATATCCTTATAACTATCTAATAATAATTAATAATATAATTTACTATACATTTAAATAGAGATAATATAGTAAAATATAATATGATTATTGATATTAAAAAAAATAAGACTGTATATTAAAATAAATATATTAAAAAAGGTTACTTATTTTTATAGGATGGGAGGGAGCATAATTTTTAAATTTTAAGGTAGCGGCGATGTAATATATTTTCCACGTAGAAACAATTGCCATGTTTCTTTTTTTGTACCGATTATTAACGAGAATTATTACATCACATAGAAAAACCAAAAATTGTTAGTGATTATAATAATAAGTAAACAACATCGACAAGATTACGCAGAACGGCGGCAGCAACTACTACATTCTTCCTCCTCCTTCCGGCAACAAAAGCGTTTCTGATCATCCACATGTTGTGAACCAACCTTAACATCCGCGAAAAGTCAATAGCATTTCTCCTCATACAACTATCCACTTCACAATTCAATAATTCAAGAAACCCCAGTTCTTCACAGTAAGAAACAATTCAATTCCAATTTCACAGTAAAAAAACAATTCAATTCCAAGTTCAGTGACGAAATCAGCAAAACACGCTCTCTTCTGCAGTTCCTAGCTGTACCAATCAATGCGAGCATCCTCTATACATGAGCTTCTTAAGAGGATTGATTGACTCACTAGGCTCGGCTTTGTCCTACTACACCTCTGAGGAAAACCCTACTTCTGTGGGGCCTCTGGAGGGACTGGCCGCCGGAGGAGGAGCTCCGACGGTTACAAACGAACGCACTGCGTACAAGATCAAAGGATACTTCGATTTGGCCAAAGAATAGATTGATAAGGCCGTAAGGGCCGAGGAGTGGGGTTTGGTTGATGATGCCATTTTACATTATAATAATGCTCGGCGGATTATGGCTGAAGCCAGTTCCACGCCAACGCCTTCTTATATAAGCTCCAGGTATTGGATTATTTCTCGTTTTGGTGGTGAAGTAGCGATTGTTTATTTGATTATTTTGTGTTGGGATTTAGAGAATTGGCTTTTGTTTGATTGCGATGATAGCGAGAAAGAGAAGGTGAGAACTTATAGGCAAAAAATATCGAAATGGCAGGGTCAGGTTTCGGAGCGACTGCAGTCTTTGAATCGACGAGATAGGTTTGCGATTCTTTTGCAAATTGGATTTGTTGTGTGTGTTGTGTTTTGAGATGAGATGATTCGTTATGGAGTGCTGATGATTGCTATTGTCATTTGCGTTGTTGCCGCACTTGTATGGTTGCTTTTGCAGCTGGGGTATCCTCAAACAAGGTACGGTTTGGTTCCATGGAGTTGTTAATTTGTAATTAATGTTTTGTATCTTGTATTTATAGCGCAAATAGGTGCTATTTTTCAATGGTTTCACGCAAAACTACTCGGTATCATATGCAATTTTACTTAATTCCGAGTGTTTAACTAAGTCGAACTCTAGAATTCAAACGTTTTTGTTTTTTTACAGATTTGATAATGTTGATTAACATTGTTGAGACTTAAACTTTATCAATGTTAGCCATCATATGTATTTTTTTATTCTTCGAGACATCAACATTTGGGAGGTGCAATTTTCTACACCAGCATCAATAGAATTTGACAAGGAAATCAATTTTTTTTGTCTCTATGCTTGTCGATTTTGATCTTTAGAAAATACTGAACATTGAATTGCATGCATTGATATTCCCAAGTGTCATGTGGACTTTGGAAGAAAATCGTAAATGAACTTTGGTTATTTACCATAATGCAGATGTTGTTCTTCATTATGATACATTATGTTTTAACTATCTATGTCAACTGCTAATTAAACAGAAATAGGTAAATCTATTTGGCTTTGCGACGAAGTTACTTAAATATGCTTAAGTCTATGTGCCTGTATGTAAAACCCTTCAACATTCTTTTGATGCAAGGTTAAGATAATACATTTTAGTGAAGAAAAGCTCTGTACAAGAAGAGGATTTTTTTTGTTTTCTGTTCAAAAGATAATGTTGTCTAGAGTGAAACTTATAGCTAAACTTTGAGGGTGTTTGAAACATAATTACACTTTTCCTTTTAGTGGGAGTTTTTGAGCAATATTTAAATTATCCTCGGTGTATGCCACCTTTTTTTTCCTCCTAATATTTGCAGAGCAACATGACATTTGAGCGCCCTGCTCCAGTTCCATCATCAGTATCAGGTTCTAAACAACCACCACTGCAAAGGTCTCCCCGTTCCACTAGACCTGTTCCAGTAATCAGTGATAATCAGAATGATAAAGCTACAAAATCAAAGCCTATGCAGGCATCTACAAATGGTTATGAAGACAAATTGGTTGAGATAATAAATACAACAATAGTGGATAGAAGTCCTTCTGTTAAATGGGAAGATGTTGGTGAGAAATTGTCGCTACATTCTTAAATAGTTGCTTGCTTTTATTTTTGTAAGTTTTGAATTAGAGTTTTATGTATTTAAGTTATTTACAGCCGGTCTTGAAAAGGCAAAACAAAGTCTAATGGAAATGGTTATTTTGCCTACTCAGAGAAGAGACTTGTTCACTGGTCTGCGAAGGCCAGCTGGAGGTAATCAGGAAGACTTCTGCGTGAATGAAAAGATATATTGCAAAATTAAGTGAGCTGTCTTGATGTAAAAAGTTTCCATGCAGGACTACTTCTCTTTGGTCCGCCGGGTAATGGGAAAACCATGCTTGCTAAAGCTGTTGCTTCCAAGTCAGGGGCAACATTCTTTAATGTTTCAGCATCTTCCCTAACATCAAAATGGGTGTGTATTTCCTTAGAAATTCTTTTTTTTGTAACTAAAAAATAAAATAAAGTCATTGTTGGATCATTCTTCATCCTTTTCCTTTGTAACAATTTCAAATTGCACCAATTAGGTGGGAGAGGCTGAGAAGCTTGTTCGGACTCTGTTTATGGTTGCAATATCAAGGCAGCCCTCAGTAATTTTCATGGATGAAGTACGTTGGTCTTTCTTCAAACTTGTATTTGTTTCTTATATTCCATATGATTTATGCTTTCTTTTGTTTCATTGTGTGGCACAATGTCTAAGTGTTTGCGTTCACATTGGGAATCATTAATGCTTAAATAATTTCATATAGTCCCTTGCGGGGTTGAGCAATTTATTTGGTGACCAAAATTTTCAAACGGAAAAGTACAAAGGGATTTTCAAGTTTTGAAAGACAAAAAACAGGTCCAATAACATACGATTCAGTACAACAGGTGGGCCTCTGTTTAAAGGACATCTCAGTTAAGTTTGTCTGCTAGATATAATGAAAGTTAGCTGATTCCATTCTATCTACTAAGTATTGAACTGATCAAGATAAATTAAGAAACTCTTAATAAATAGATCAAGAAAATAATGTGAGGTCCTACCTCGCTTGAAGAAAGGATCATGTTGATTGTGTTTGTGTGATTTCTTCTTGTTTGTATTGTAATTTCGTTATGCAAGACTACCGTCTCTATGCATCTTTCTTGAAAAAAGAATGAAAAAAAAAGGTGCTTGATTTTCTATCGTGTGTTTTGTGATGTAATTCTCTCCTATGATTTTCATCTTATTATTTCTCTCTATATGGAGCTATTTTACAACCTTTTTGAAATGATGTAAAAGTTGATTTTGTGAGTTAAACGGATCGACAGATTGTGTCTTTTTTATCATACCAACCGCTAAGTAGCAGCTAACTTCCACTGCTGTATTCTTAGGGATTTCATTGTCTTTGATGTGCTGTATGGCCTGTATCTTTACCTAGTTATATTGTATTTTTTGCCGTATTTGTGCTTGGTGCATGACTTGATTTTGTGGATTTAATAAATTATTTTTGGGGTCTGTTAACAGATTGACAGTATAATGTCAACGAGGATGGCTAATGAGAATGATGCGAGCAGAAGGTTAAAGTCTGAGTTTCTCATACAGTTTGACGGAGTGACCTCAAATTCTAATGATTTGGTAATTGTTATTGGTAAGCTTCATACGACTTAATGAAGGCCTGTCCCTAGCTCCGTGCACCAGCTGAATGAGTTTTCTCCTCCTTGGTAGTGCTTTACAGATCATCTTTAATCAAATAAAAATCACTGGGGACATCATGTCCGAAATTAATGGAAATTTATTTTTTCTGATGTCTTGGATTTCGTTATCTTCATATAAGTTATAGATTTTTTTGTTAATTGAATGTGACCTTGTATGTTTATTGTGCTGTGCTTTGCAAGTCAATTTAAATGTAATTCATTGAGTACTTTTTTGTATTACTGGCCACTTGAATTCTTCTCATCATTGCATTAAAACAAGTTAATGAATCTACTTGTTTGATTTGGAATTGATTACCAATCCCATAATATTGTATTGGTCTAATATTATGCTCTATGCTAATGACAATATTCTTAACGTCGAATTATATTTGTCTGTGTAATTTCAACTGTGTAGATGTATATTATCGTTTTTATGTTAAAAAGTAAATATGTGTCAATATAACTATGATAAAAAAGACAAATCATCCAACTCTAAATAGAATATAGTATTTAAATAAATTTTCCATTAGTATAAATATAATTAAATAAAATTTTATCATCAATATTTTCTCCTAACAAAATATTTTTTTTCTATTTAAAAGAACACAAATTCATTATACCCACAATATGATTAGATGTATGTTGTCGTCTCTAGAGAAAGAGTAGATGTGCGCTAAAGATTTTTATTTGTGATAAAGAAGATTAAACGTATAATTCAACTCAAAATAAATATATTATTTATTCTAATTGTTTCAACAATATTAAAAGAATTGTGTTTTATTTATTTTCATAAACATATAATATTAATTTATATTTCAAATCAAAATGGATAAAAAAATCCTACAGAAAATGCCAGTGAAACGCTAGAATCTCGGAACAACTTAATATTTTCATTCAATTTTTATGTGTTGCTTTTAATTTTAGACAATTTTTTATTATAATCATGACTATTTATAAGAAAATAAAAACATATTCATAACATCCTGGAACAACTTCCGAGCGTAACACTAGTTACTTAAAAAAGGGAAAGAAAACACTTGGAGAGTTTAGAGAATGCACGCTTTGTACAAAGTTTGAGTGAATGATATGAAGTACTTTTATAAGGCCCATTAAGGAATATATAAAAGAGAAAGAGGAGAGAGAATGCACAGAAAATAAAGGAAAATGAGAGGGAGGATTGAGAAGAAGAATGAGAGGAAGAGGAGTGTCGAATCTTCGAGCCGTTTATGCCATAGTGATCGTCTCGCCTTCGATAGTTTATTTAGCTATGATTTCAACTTAATAGTTTATTTAGTTATGAAAACTATTTGATTGAAAACTCAATGCATAAATTGTTTCAAGAGATTTGAACTAATTTTAGCTTCATGTATAAAAAGATTTTGATGTCTCTTATTTACTCATTAAGCATGTAGTTTCGCTCACCCCCAAACCTGTTAGTTTTGCAAGTCCCTCTATCTTTCTATGCCTTGAAGTCCTCGGTTAAGAAGTTAGCACATCGTTTGTGTGGCATGATCTGATTTTCTTTTGTTTGGAATTACCCACGTTCATTTGAAAATCTTTTTAGCAAAACAAAACTTTCTTACAAACTAAAACCAATATTCAAAAACCAAATTACTTGGTTTTCAGATAACAAAATCATATTTATGTTTGTAGCCTGTATGTATATGGGGTATATTTTATGATTTTACTTTCGATACTTACTCCACTAGCATTTGCTAGAATGCTCCACTGCGGGACCCATATATGTAGAATAGGGTCCCGCTGACACTTTGCAGACCTCCCTCAGACCACCTTCAGTAGTGAGGCCGTGAGAGGGGTTAAAGAAGACGTCTTTCCGTCTTTATTTTTTTATCGAAACCTCAAGGCTTGAAACGACGCCATTTCATCAGGCCCCAGGGTTTCAAAAAAGAAATAAAGACAGAATAGGAGGCGTGAGCAATAGAGAAGCATCGACTTTGAGAGAAAAAGAAAGGGAGAAGAGAAGGGAGCCCGCCACCGCACGTACGTATTGAACCAATAGTGGTTAACATTTATATTCTCTTAAGTTTTGATGACAAACAAAACTTGGTAAGAAAGTTTGCTTAAAAGAATGCCAAAATACAAGGTGATTGAGTTCAAGACATGACTTACTCAAGTAAAAAATAAAGTTATTCAAATAAGTCATGTATGGAAGGAAATCAACCATCAAATGCACTCCAACGGCTAGATTACCAACTCTAATGATCATATGGACAAGAAAGGCTATAAATCCATGAAGAAAAGGTAGAGAATATGTGGATGATCGTATGCTTTCAAGTCCCAAATATTTTCATCATTCCATCAACCCCAAAACACTAAAATCAAACTAAAGAGAAGATCATGACCATCAAGCAAACACATTTACTCCTAACATAGAGCTTTCATTGTGAACTTTTTGTAAACACTTTGATTGTGGGAAAAGGTTTGTTGTGAGCATTAGAAAATAACATTTTAATAGCTTTAAATGTGTGAGTCATAATCAACCTTGTAATTAGTTTTGTTGGATTGAGCCGTAATCAATCAGTGTTATAGTGAATTAGGAAAATCCTAAGTGAGGAACTTAGGTGGTGGACGTATGTAACATTGACCGAGCTACTATAAATCTTTGTGTTCACTTTTCTCTCTTCTCAACTCACACAACTCCATCAAGGCTACACCGAAAATCCTCCAATAGTCCGCACCACACCAACATTTGTCCATCCGTCTCGACTTTCGTCCACTATAGAATCACCGCGGACGATGTCATATTAATTTCTGGTAAGTCGTGTTCTATTGTTCTCTTTTTCTTTAAGTTTAATTGATTTTTAGGATTTGAATTTCATGATGTATTGATGTTGGTTAAATGATTGTTGCAATAATGTATATTGAAATAGTTTTTGAGGGTTGTATTTTAGGATTTGAATTTGATGATGTTGATTGTTAAATTTATTTGAATTGAATTATTTATTATTAGGAACATGCAGAAATTTAATTGTACGAAGTAAGAGACCACTAATACCAAAGAGTGGCTCATTAAATAATCTTAATGAATCTACAATTGTGATAGAAATATTGATAAATCGATTAAAAAAAGAGTTCGAATAGAGAATATTATATATAAATGGTATCTCCATGAAAAAAAAAAATTCGTCCGCCACTGTATATAATCATTCACTTCACTTTCTCAATAAACGGTGGAGATCAATTTGATCCCACAATGTACAATGGATTTTTAGAATTATCTACACACTTAGTAAAAAAAATATCCAAGTATATGCAAATATTCACAAGTATCTATAACACTCTATACATAGTTAGAATGGTGGGGAACATTAGCAGATCTGCATAGAGAAAAGTGAGGTCCTTTAAGATAATCCAATTTTTTTTCTTTTTATTATTAATTTTTTGCATGAAAAAGAATAATTTTTTCATTTTGGACCCCAAGAAAAAATAACTTTTGTATCATATTCTACTTGTACCCCACCAAGAATTAATTTTATATTATATTATATTTGGCCTTTTTACTTCACTCTTTATCCTAATAAGAAAAATATTTTAAACTTAATCATCAATACATATTCAAAATTAAGTATATATATTCAACAGTACTAATACGTTAACATAAAATTTTAATTACATCCAAAATTTTGACTATAATTATGTAAAATTATTTTCTAAATTAAATATAGCATCAATTTTTTAAGAAATTACTCAAAAGTAACAATTTTTTTCAGATTCTGGAAAAATATTTCAAAATTATAACTA
>CAODLS010878489.1:0-11495 GCA_948243855.1 Flueggea neowawraea
TACAACATTTAAGATTTGGGAAGCGTTGCAAAGAAGTTGGTTCAAACTGAAAAAGCTTGAGTCTTCTCTTTGGTATATCGTTTAATTGAATTGACATTGCTTCTTCCAGTTGCAACTACATCTGTTGAAAGAGTATTTTCTGCTATGAAAGTTATCAAGATGGATTTGTGAAATAGAATGGGAGATGAATAGATGAATGACCTCCTGGTGGTATAGATTGAGAAAGAAATTTTTATACCTATTAATAATAAGATTATTTTGCAACACTTTCAAGCCATGACGACACGTCAAAAATAACTGTCGTCTCTTAGTTCGAGTGTGTAAAAATAGTTGTATAATTACTACATGTATTCGAATATTTAATTTAATTTATTTTAATTTTTCTATTATGTATATATATATATTTTTTATTACACATCGCTGAGCGAAAATTTTGACTAAGCATATTCGGCCCCCACTAAGCCAGATTCCTGTCTCCGCCACTGTTTGAATCTAATATATTTTTCTGAAATTTGTTGTCTTCTTTGTATGTTTGCATGCCATAAAATATTTTTGTCTATTTCTCTTATATATCAGTATGCTACAGCCTTAATGGCTATGATAGAAGACTTAGTGGCTATTTCTACGTCTTAGTGGTTATGTATATATATATATCTATGTGTGTGTGTGTGTGTGTGTGCGCCTTAGTGGTTATACTCGCTCAGTGGCTATGTATATATATATATATATATATCTGTGCCTTAGTGATTATATATCTGCCTTAGTGGCTATACTCTCCTCAGTGGCTATTTCCGCCTAGATGGCTATAATTCTACACCTATGTGGTTATCGTATGTTTCTAAAACATCTGATAAGCTAAAATGTTTTAAAGATTTTTCTATGATTTTGCATGTATGCATGTTCTATACTTTGTCTGCGAACCATTTTGGAAACAATACTAGTATGTATCGGCGTGTATATCCCATATTATAAAAATATATATACGTGCATGCGGTAATTTTCAAAATAGTTTATGTGAGTTCTCAAAATCATTCTGGAACGTCATCCCTTATTAAGTTTACTCACCCCCTCTCCTTTAACATTTTTCAAGTGATCTCAATTTTCGTACTCGATGAGGATCTTCTTCAGCAGTGAGTGCTCTTTTGATCATACCTTACTTTTTATGTATGTTAGATATTTCACACCGGGTTTGTGGGTTATGAATCTGTAGTTGTTTGTATAAATGATTTAAACGATTTTTATTTTATATTATTTGAATTATTTTATGCATTTTGATTATAATATTATTTATTTATTCTATTAAATAATTCTGGATATTTGTTTAATGTTGGTTAATGATTAAAATAGAATAAGAAATTTGGTAGATGTTCTGTATTCCGAGATTTGCGCGAGAAGGGGCCGAACATTCGGCTCGGTTCATCTCGTACGCCGGTCATGATCCAAAAACTAGTTGTGACAAAATAATTATCTAATTTTTAAATACATTTACAATAATTTGATAACTAGGAGATAAAAAATTATATCTTAATCAAAATGTTGCAAATGAATCGATAACGGTATAGAGATAAACAACAATTTTCAAATGCATTTAATAAATTGATAATTAAGAGATAAAAAATTATATCTTAATCAAAATGTTGCATCTGAATAGATAAACAGAAAATACTTATCTAATAATTAAAATAATTTAAGAAATTTTAATAATTGAGAGACAAAATCCTATTTTAATAAAGAATTTACAAATATTTATAAATAAAAAAGAGGGATAAAGTTGTTCAATTTTTTTTTCCACATCCATATATTTATGATTGTTATCATTATGATTAGTCAAATTTATTTCTACTTCCTTGTAATGAATCTCAAGAAACTGCTTGATTGTGGGATAAGCATACAAATTAGCTGTGAATATTGTACTCCTGGATTGTCCTGCTCATTAAGAATCTCTGATAGGTGGAGTATACGCAAACATCCTCACAATACAGACCACGTCTAAATTTAAATTTTCTGATCTGCACATGTTTAAGATAAGATAGAATATAGAATTAAAAATTTAAAAAATATTTTCCTTAAAAATTATGGGAGTGTTTTAGTAGATTGAGTGTAGATAACTGAAGTAGACTGCATATTGGCAGACTGCGTAATAAAAAAAATAAGTTACTGATACGTTTTTAAAAATCATAATATGCTGAATGGAAAATATGTTAAACAAGTGTGTTGTAAATCTAATATCTTGTATGATAGGTAAATTATCATTGGGGCTTTTGCACAATTATGTATATCAAAAATTGATATTACACATTTGCCATACCAATTTTCGATATTACGTGCTTGCGGACGGAATTTTTAAATTACATTTTGACGTATTTGTATATACGTTGTTTATATATATTTGTATATTGTGTGTATATATATATATATATATATATATATATATTGTATATACAAGTTACAAAAATGATATAAACAAGTTATAAAACTCTATAAAAAATATACAAGTTACAAAAATAATATAAACAAGTCATAAACCTAGTATATACAAATTACAAGTATAGCATAAATAAGTTGTAACACTAATATTTGTATGTTCTACATCTCTGTAAAATACAAACAAATTACAAATATAGCATAAACAAATTATAAACATAGAATAAACGTAATTTATACAAGTTACAAACATATCATAAACAAGTTATAAAATTACTATTTGTATATTTTACATTTCTGCAAAAGATATATAAGTTACAAACAAGTTATAAACAACATCCTCAGAACAACACTAATAGAATATCAACAGCATTCCAACAAGAGTAAGTAAATTTGAAAATATGCACTTGTGAATTTGAAAATATCGAAAAGTAAATATGTAATATGCAAAAATTGGTAGTAGAAAATAAATATTGTAAAACATTTTAGGTGTATTGTGTAAAAACCATATTATTATTACTCTGTTCACATTTAGGCATTGTTTGGTGCATAACACCATTTACTATTTTCATAGCATATAGCATTTTTACTACAAAAAAATGCTTGTTTGTGGCAAAACAACATTTTCTCTCTCAATACAACCATTCATACTAACAATCTCAAAAGTCCAGTATTAAAATTACAATTTTACTCTTGTTAAGATATTCCTGCCCACAAACTCTCCAACTTAAATTAAAAAGAAAAACTCTGTAATCATTCTCTCATTTTCCTCCTTAACAGAGAATATGTTTGAAAATAAAAAAATCAAGTTCCAACTTCTCCTTCAATACAAGATGTGACTTTGTGCCACAATTTTTTTGTGGACGATTATTAGATTGATTTGGATTACACGTATAAATAAATTTTCTTTATTTTGTTGACCAAATAAACTTTCTTTATTTTAAAATACGAGAGCATTTTTGAAATTTCATAAATAACAATAACAAATAAAAATATTTATATCATCATTAATTTTTATTATTATAAACTATAAAAATTCTTATAAACTACATCTTTCATATAAAAAATATTGTGCTGTCAAATAAATCCTTAGAAAATTTTAAAATGAGTTTCTTTTCTTGCAGTATACACGGAATCGAAGACAACCCGTCAACGTTGTACATTGACTAATATCACATAAAGTTAGATAGATTGGATTCGAAAGGCATAATTCACATTATTATTCATTAGATTTTGTCTTTTGCTTACTTTACTGCTTTCTGTTATGAGCGTGCGTCGCCCCGTATCTTTGCCTGGTCTTAAGCCAATTGGAACATACATGTCCCTCTGTCATTTTTCTTGACCAAAATACCCCTCCCTCTCCTCTCATTTCACATTATCCCCACCACCCCCACACAAGAGCCCAACTTGTAGTCTTCACTCTTTCTTTTCATTGCTTGTACTTCAAGTGCTGCTCCAATGTATTAGCTGGCTAGGGAAAGAAACTGCCTTTTTTGTTTTCTCTGTTGCTTACTTGCTTTCTAGCTTTAAATAGAAGTTTTGGCCACAGAGAGAGAAAGAGAGAGAGAGAGGAAGGAAGAGAAAGATGGGCGTGGGAACTAGCAACTTTGTGATCAGATGGGTCAACTTTCTCACCATGGTAATGTTTCTATCCTTTTTTTGGACTGAGATTCTGTTTGGTGTAAAGTTTTAAGCTTTTTCTTGGTCGAATCGAACCTGCATTGTAAAGATTTTACATTTGTTTATCTTTTTGTTGCGTTCACTTGTGTTGGTTGGTCTTTTGGTTGATTTGGTAAATTGGGTTGTTTCTAATTTGTTTGATGAATGGTCTATGTGGATATTCTTGAACTGAAGTTTTGCTTTTCTGGGTCAATCATTGTTTGAGGATTAAAGCTGAGGCTCGCTTTTGACTCCACTGAATACTTCATTTAGTGTTAAAGTTTGGTTCTTTCTTTCTTGCTCCCTTTATTTTTTTTTCCATATTGATAATTGCTGTTTTTCTTCATTGACTTAAAATTAATTTGATGTTGACTACAATTCCATTGTATACACTAGGCTGAATTCCTCACTGGTTCCTGAGGAATGACTCTGCAGGCACTAGATTTTCAGTTTTTTTAGCTCAATTTGAATATAATATAAGTAAATGTTTGTCCTTATAATTCAAATTGCATGTTGCTTATTGGTTAATTTTCTCATTGTGTAGCTTTTAGCTGTAGCTATCATTATTTTTGGGGTATGGATGAGCACGCATCACGATAGTTGCCGAAGGTCTCTCACAGTCCCTTTGTTAGGCCTTGGAGCTTTCATCTTTGTAATGTAAGTTTTGCCTTCTCTCCCATGTAAAACTCATGCCTTGTCAGACCTTTTGAGTCTCCTGCTTCTCAAGAAGTGGTTACAAACTTGTCTTTTGATTTATTTAAACTTTTTTTGCAGATCGATAATCGGTTTCTTGGGTGCATTGAAGAACAATTTCATTTTATTATGGATCGTATCCTTTGTAAAAGAGCTTTGATGTCTAAGTTGTTTAGATACATTGCTTTTCAACCTCCATTTCATTGCTTTGTTTGGTGGACAGACCTTGACGCTTCCTTTCAGTATCTAATTCTGCTGTGCATCATTTTAGTCGGAATTCTGGTCTTCACAGTTTTAGCGTAAGTATTTGATATGGGGACTTAATTACTTTGTGTTCCATTCAAATATGCAGTGAGGGCTTAGTCTGCAGCTCTGCTCCTGCTCTTAGCAACAATAAGTTTCTATTGGCATCTGTTTAACATAAGTTCGTTATAGGCTAAATGCATCAACTTGTTAGTATTGCCTTCAATAGACCAAAATCTTTGGGGAGGGGCTGTTTCAGGCTTTCAGCCTGTCAGAATCACATTGGATTGGTTTCATGCTCTGATTCAAAAATGAAACAATGTGAATGTAAAATGCATATCTGCTCTATCTTTCCTTTCCTCTATATTCTTCAATCATTGCATAGGCCATAGCATTAATTAATAACCTGGATAAATGAAATAGAGAAAATATCAACAGTGGCATCTCACATCTGGTTGCTACGTTGCAACAAGCAAGATACTTAATCTAAATCTTTTATGTTTATGCCACCTAGAAGCATGCATCTTTTACTTGTTATGCTTTTTAGTTGACCTTCCCTGATAATAATCTGTTCCAATTTCCAATTTTTACTGTAGGTTTATTATAACAAATAATGGATCTGGTCATAGTGCTCCTGGCTTGAGGTAAAGGATCACACAACTCTAGTTTTGCTTTTCAGTATCTTCAGATCAGTTGTGAATACAAAAAAAAGGGGCATATGTATAGCATATTTTTAGATTCCTGTCCCCTTCTTTTGCTCCCCAACATTTAGTACAACATTTCATCTTTTATCTTAATAGTTAACATTTTCAGTCTTTTATTTATTATTCTCTACTAGGTATTGGATGCCTATGTTGATAATAATGATGTATTGCTTGGCTAGGTACAAGGAATATCAGCTTCAGGATTACAGTTCATGGTTTCTTAAACAGGTAAGATTTTTACATTTATTAGCTGTGTACTCTACTCATGATACATTGTCTATTTTGACATGCAAATTACTTTTTAAGTCAAAGCTTCAGTTTGCTGAAGCTAACTTTGGGATTTTGCTCCAGCTAAACAATACCCATAATTGCAAGCGCTTGAAGAGTTGTCTGGTGAAAACTGAAGACTGCAATAAGCTTTCAAAAAAATACAAGGTCTACTTCTTCTCTTTAAGCTCCAAATGCTCGTCCATATTCATAACAAGTCATCCAATTCCATGAAGTCAGTTGTTTTATTTGTTGTTACAGACTCTCAAGCAGTTTAAGTCGGCTGAGCTGATCCCCATTGAAGCTGGTTGCTGCCGACCACCTTCTGTGTAGGAACCTCCAATTTATTCCTTTTCCCAAATTTTTATTGGATTTTCTTAACTCATCATATAAACATGCCTGAAAATTGGCCTGAAAATTGAATTTTATTCACAAGAATGAAAAAATAAACGAATATATCCAGGATAGCAAGTTTGTTCTTGACATACCTCATGAAACTATAACCAATCGGGTGCTGATACTACTTTGTTTACTTGTTTCACAGATGTGGTTATCCTGTTGTCAATGCTTCATACTATGACTTGAGCTTTCATCCAGTTAGCTCCAATAAAGACTGTAAACTCTACAAGAATAACAGAGCTATCAAGTGCTACAACTGTGATTCCTGCAAGTAAACAACAACACTTTCTCATGTTCTTTCCAGTCCCTGTGAAATTTTACGTGTTATATCTGTTCCTGCTCCATGAGCTCTTATTGATGATTCTCAAATCTACAATTCGGTTTCCAGGGCAGGAGTTGCACAGTACATGAAAACCGAGTGGAGAGTAGTTGCAATTTTTAATGTGACCTTATTTGTTGTTTTGGTAAGTTCTTTGCGCAATTTTGTACTCATGGATAGTACTTTCGCTCTCGATCATAATGCACTAAAATGTTTGGAGTATAAACTAAACTAAGACGAGGCAAACCATAAAACAGGCCCTCAAATTGCCTAAACAATTCACTTGAGCCCTCAAGCTCAACGACATATATTTGGTTATATGTTTGTTATGGTTGAACAGCCTTGGCTTTCTTAGTGTTGATGCTAACTCAGTGTGCCCCAACTTTTCTTTTGCATATTTGTCAATGCAGTCAATCATTTACTTCGTGGGATGCTGTGCTAGGAGAAATGCAGGCCAGAGCCGCTCCAAAGCTTGACAAAGAACAAAACCTTCATCAGAGATTCTAATCAACTTTCCTGCAAGTATCCTGATTATATCACCAAATCGCATTTTATTGTTTTGCTTATCAAACAAACAGTGAGATAAGCAACTGTATATGTTGTGGCTTGTGAATTGGTAAAAAAAAATTCTGGTTTGTGGAGCATTGAAGTTTCCCGCCTTAGATGTTTTCTCTGAAGCATTTGTATCAGTTATTGTGACACTGGAAGCCATATGTGACCGTTGCAAGATTGTCAAACTTGAGAATTTGTAATCAGATCAGAGGATACATATTGAGATCAACTAGATAAGTCCTATATCACAAGCTGGATGGTTCCATCTGGTCGAAGAAAAGAAATGAAGGGCTGGTATCAGGCAGCAGAGCCAACATCACTGGAGCTCTTGCATCTTCTTGAGGAATCATGTTTCCTCTGTGACTTGTCAAGTTTTTCTTAACAAGTCCTGGATGAACACAATTTACTCGGAAGCCGGGGAATTCCTTCGCTACAAGTCTAGTATATGCATTGATGACAGCTTTTGATACTTTATATGCAGATACAACTAAAGGCCAACCATTCTTCTCCAACTTACCTTCTTTGAAATCCCTCAGAAACCATTCCACAATGTCATCCAGTTTCTCCACTGTCAGGCTTTTGATATTCTCCAACTGTGCTTTGAACTTCTCATTGTTTATGAACTGAAACCAGGGCATGTAAAAGATTCACAGATTTGCAATGTCATGCATATTTTGCAGAAGTTTTTTTTTTCCCCTCTTTTGTGTTGTTCTTTTACCTTCAGTTCACCATACAAAGAGGAGATGTTGACAATTCTTGCTGATTGGGAGAGTTGCGGGGAAGGAATTAATGCTTACTTGTTTCATGCTGTAAAAATTAGTTTTCATACATTCTTCTACCATTTCATAGGTCTGCTCCGTAGCTTCCACTAGTAAGTGTGCACTGTCATCTGTTAGCTGCATGGATTAGAGCTATAGTCATTCAGTTCTCGTGTATTCTAGTTGCTAAATATGCATACACATATTCAGTTCTTTAGAAGCTAACTGCAAACTGTCAAGTTACTTGAAATTGTTGTGAAGTTGATAAGTTGAGGATTTACTGGACCAGGGGGAAGTTTCAATGCTTGAGTAGCCGACCAGTCTAGGACAACTCCAGAAACATCTGCATTGTTTATCTGCAATGACATCAAGAAAATATGGTACTTTTTCTTGAATAAACCTTCACATATCTCAACTTAAGCTTTTCCGCGGGTATGAAGCAAGAAAACAGAGCAGTTCTGGATGAGCAATTGTTAACCTAAAGTTTTCCAGTAATTTTTTTAGAATTGCTAAATCTGTTACTCACCAGGATATGAAATTTTCCATATTTGGTTTCAATGAACTTTGCCAATGAGACAATACTGGCAGGATCTTGTAACATCAAGTTGATGAAAAACCAAGTTGGAAAGTCCTGATTCTTGAAGTTTTTTGGCTGCTTCTGATCCTTTGAAGCCAACTGACATCATATTTCTAGTCCAATCCCTTTATTGGACCCTGTAACAACAGAAACCCTAGTGCAGCTTCTGCCATTTATGCTCTGCAAAAACTTGAATGTAATCACCGTTCTTGCTTCTTATAAAGACATTTGCTGAGCTTTCATTGACATATATTAGTGGCTGAGGTTTTCTTGGAAACCAATCAAAGGCTCATCTGTTGTTGTGTAAAGTACTATACTATCCCCATACTTAGAAACAACCAGATTTGGCCCTCATATTTCTCCACCAGATAAATTTAATATGAGGTACATGTTTCCTTAGCTTTGCTGACGTGAGTCATGATTATAAAAGCTTAAAAAAGATTATCTTCCTCTTGGGAAAAGTATAAAAAGCAGTAAATACCCAAGATTCTAATTAAATTTTCCTGCAAATGTCCTGGACATTTTACCAAGTAGTGTTTTGCTGTTTCCCTTTGTAAACATAAGTGAGACAAGCAACTAAGGTTGTGAATTGGTCTGAAAACAAAAGAGGAGCATTAAAATTTTCCAAATTTGTCAAAAAGATTTTCCAACTTGAGATGTTCTTTCTGAAGCATTGGTAACAGTTATCATGACATTGGAAGCCGATTATGTTACCTGCATGAGATTGTCGAACTTAATAATTTTGTTATTTGTCACAGATCAAAGAATATAATTGACATTTGAGTTCAACTAGTAGTGTCCTGTATCAGAAGCAGGATGGTTCCATTTGGTCGAAGTAGAGACCCGAAGGGCCAGAATCAGGAAACAGAGCCAACATTACTGGAGCTCTATCACCTTCTTCAGGAGTCATGTTTCCTCTGTGACCTGTAAGATCTGTCCTGACATATCCTGGATGAACACAATTTACTCGGAAGCCCGGGAATTCGTTCGCTACCAGTCTGGTATATGCTTTGATGAAAGTTTTGGATCTTTATATGTAGATGCAACTAATGGCCAGCCATTGTCCTTCAACTTACCTTCTTTGAAATCCCTCAGAAACATTTCCGCAATATTATCAAGTTTCTCCATTGTTAGGCTCTCTATGTTCTGCAACTGCGCTTCAACCTTCTCGTTGTTTAGAAACGGAAACAAGGGTATGTAAAAGATTCACATGTTGTCATTTTCATGCATATTATGCACAAGTTTTATGTTCTGTACTTACCTTCAGTTGACTATGGTAGGAGGACATGTTTATTATTCTAGCTGATTGGGAGAGTTGCAACAGGGGAAGAAGTGCTTCAGTTACTCTTTTCATGCCATAAAAATTAGTTTTCAGACATTCTTCTTGGGGTCCAAACACAAAAACACATCCACACGAGAAAACAAATAATAAAGAAAAAGAGAAATGAATACAAGAAAATTTTAACGGGATTCGGTCTCTCAATAAACCTACTACGTCCATAAATTCTAATAAAATAAGTATTACAATTTTTTGACGGACGAAATTATAAAAACACTCTCATTCTCACAAACCCAAAGTTCAATTACACCTCTAGTTAATTAGCTTTAAATTTGTGATACCTAACAACTAAGACTCAAGACCTATTTATAGGAAAAAGTCCCCTTGGCTTTCTGACATGTAAGAAATGTAGGACAAATAGTTTTTCTACACCCACTCCTAAGCAATATGGGATTTATTGCAAACTCTCTCCTATTTGATGTGGGATTTGGGAAGTTATCCCAATAAATCCTCCATCTACCCAAATTCTCATATATCTCAACAGTTTCAGAAAATTGAACTCTCTTTGGAGTCTCTGCCTTCTTTGTCCTGCTACTTCCATTATCAAAGGAATGCCCATCCAAATAATAAATATTCTTTCCCTTCTTCTTTCCTTGCAATACCAAGTTATCACTTTTGAGCACCTTGCAGAACTCTCCAACACCAACATTTTTGTACTCACGGGATGCCAATTCACCCAAAGATGTTATATTGGCTCTTGCACTAGGCACATACATAACATTAGTAAGTTTTTGACAACATCATTATGGAGTTTTGGGCAAACTCTTCCAACTCCCTCAATCTTCAACTTTGAATTGCTCGCGTAATGGATATAGCCAAAATCTTTTTCTTTCTGCAAAGAGCCAAAAGAAGCTCAATCTCTACAAATATGCATGTCAGCAGCAGAATCTAACACCCAACTAGAATGATCTTTAACAGGATCATTAGCAGTAATCAACAGTAGCTCATTATAATCATCAACCACATTCACTGAAAAATCACCAATTTTCTACTTATCCTTCATCATTCATTGAAGACTCTTCAAATCCTGTTTAAACTGTGAGCAATGAGATTGTATGTGACTGGTTTCTCCACAATAAAATACTCAACAGTACTCATGTCTTTCGGCAAAAATCTTGATCTTCCACTACGATCACCCTTTCTGTGATTCCTCCCTCTTTCATCACTTCCTGTAGCTATTAATATTTGAGGACCACCACCTTCTTCTCTCATCATCCTCGCATTCTCCTTCAAGATTGCTATCACATCATTCAACTGTAAAGTGTTTTTCCCTGCCAACAACGTTTATACCAACGGTTTTGAAAGATTTAGGTAATGATGCTAACAAAAGCAATGACTGCTCTTCTTCCTCAATTTTCTTCTATAAATTCAATAGCTGACAAAATAACTGATTAAAATTATTAATGTGGTCATAAATATTACCTCCTTCATCCATTATCAGAGTATACAAATTCATCTTCAAACACAATCGGTTAGTCTACCACTTTGACAAATAGGTGCTCTCCAACTTCTTTTACAAAATTTTAGGAGATGTCTCTTTCAACACAGTAATTTTATTTTG
>CAODLS010878583.1:0-21187 GCA_948243855.1 Flueggea neowawraea
AGTTGTAATCTTTGTGAAGATTGATAGTGGAAATCCTAAGTGGTGATACTTAGGTAGTGGATGTAGGCATCGAGTTGGCCGAACCACTATAAGTTCTTGGTGTTCTTTCATTTACTGCAATTATTCTCGAAGAAAATTCAATGCTTCTAATATCACACTAGTCAACCCCCCTTCTAGTGTGATTATCGACTCAACAACTCTGGACGTCGCTCTTGCTCGAGTGACCTTGGTTTTTACTCAAGCGACTTTAGACTTCATGTATTCTGAGCACCCTTCTTGGTCGAGTAACTCGTGACTTGCTCAAGTAATTTCTGATTCTACTCGAGTAACTCTGAGGCTCAGGTTTCTTATGGACAATCAACTTACTCGAGTAATTTTATTGCATCAATACTTTGATCCTTTGATATCCTTGCTTTGTGGTGCATTGAGCTATCATATTTACCAATCTTTGTGCATCATCAAAACATAGATGGATCTGAATGTGAACCACCATTGGTTCCACAATGATTAGAGTTGATTAATCAGGTAGAAATTAGTGAAAAATCAAAAATAAAATCAGATTAATAAAGGAAGAAAGAGTGATTGGTCATTTGGGGTGAGAAGCATGCTACACATCTTTTGGATTTGGAAAGTTGTCATTCAGCTTGTGTCCCTATCGTTCATGTGTCTCCCGGATTTTCTTTGACGAAAAGGACACGTCGCTCCGATGAGATGTAGCAGTCATTTGCGAGCTCCGCATGTCATCTGTGTCATGCGCAACAAATTTCTTCCAAAACGTCATCGTTTCAGCATGTCCTTCAAAGTCAACACATCCCATCCCTTCTCACCAACTCTGATTTTTCTCTGGCTTTGGACGATTTTCCACCTTCCATACTTACTCATTTTCCTTATTTTTTTCTCTTCTTTTCTTGTCTCCTGCAACTCTTCGTCAGTTCTCTCTTCAGTTCGTTTTCCATCTCCTTCGTTTTCCTCATTAAATCAAGGTAAGAACACACCGTCTCTCCTCAGTTCATGACTTTCTTCATTTGTCAATATTTAGCTCCTGTTTAAATGATTTTGTTTCATGGCTGTATACTCGGTTTGAGAACCATTTCAGTAGGGATTTTAGCTTGTTTTAGGTTGATTTTGATGGAGATAGAGGTGGGAAATAATGGGAGTAAGTGAAGGTGATGTTGGATGGTTATGTGTTGTCTTTTTGGTGAAATGAGTATGAATTTGGGACTTTTTTGATTTGTTGTGAATTTTTTGAAATATTGGGGGATGATTTTCATGTTCTGTACTGTTGAAAGACAAAAAAGGACAATTTTGGTTCAGCTGAAATGGAGGAAAAATCGGGTTTCATTAGTTAGGGACGTTTTGGTGTTGTTTTAAAGGAAAGGGACTAAAAATGTAATGTCTAGAATTCTGGAATTTTATTTAGGGACTGAACTTGATATTTTACAAGTTGGGAAAATTTGCAATTTTGAAAAGTAGAAATCCAAATTTGTAATTTTAGGAAAGTTTGGGTAAATTTATAATTTTTTGGAAATTAAGACTAATTTTGTAATTTTAGGAAATTAGAGAATTTAAATATCAATTTAAACTACTTGGAGGACTTAGTTATAAATTCTAACGAGTTTAGGGACTAAGTCATAATTTGTCAAGTCTCGAGGACTAAAACATAATTTTACATTGGTCGGGAACTAAACTGTAATTTTATGTAAATTTTGAATTTTAGATTAAGAATGATAGAATATCATTCAAAATATAGTTTTGGGGCTCTTTTGAGGGTCCGAGTATGCATTTTCATTGCATAGTATTTAGTACAGATACAATACCACATTTCAACTTGTCATTTATATATATGTTGATATATATAATTGTTTGTTCAGCTTCGTGTTCTTGACAGCGAGACTACCACCGACGAGTATGGCTTGATTGATGTGTCCGCTTAGATTTTCATGTGAGTGAATAACAGTTTCAGACACATAAGTTGTGTCTCGAAACTTCTATTATGTTTTTGTTGTGCTGAACATAGAATTGAAATTGGAATAATCTAAAGATTGGCTAATTAATAGATCGGTTATGTGTTTATTAATAAGTATTACATTTTTAAGTTTGATATATATGTATTATATATTTTTTTACGAATTTGATATTAATCACATGTTTTATTTATACTATGTAATAGTATAACATGATTTTGGTATTCTAATATGGGGCACTTATGCTACTAGTTGTAGCAGCCTTTGGTATACCAATGCATTGAGAAATTCCAACTACTAGGGATGCTAGTAACCATGTGTTCTGATCCAACACATGATATGATTAGTGATTAGTGGCGGAGTTCACATCAGGTATGTTTTAGTGTTGTATGCACACATTGATATGGTCTCATATTTACGATATATGTTTTGACTTTGAAAATGTATTTGATACGTTTTTGTGCTTGCTGTTTGCGAATGTTTTGGAAAATAGATTTTTTGAACGTACAATGTATTAGCGTGTACATATATATATATATATATATATATTTATTTATTTATTTATTTATTTATTGGTCTACCTATATTGCTTGTAGTAATTTTTGAACTGTTTTTAAAATAGTCTTTGTGAGGCACATATGAGGCGGTCTGGAGTGTTATTTCTCACTGGGCTCTAACCCCCTTTATTTCTCTGTCTATGTTGATTTCCATATCTCAGGTTCATGGATTTTGGCTTCGCCAACCTTTTCGCGTCTTGATTGCCCGTGATGCGTCTCTTGGTTAGTGATACTCTTTCGTCCGAGCTCTTCTTTTGTATTGTTAAAGTTCCACACTGGGATGCTGTAGGGTTACGGGTTTGCTATTTGTACTTTGATATTTGATAACCTGATTTTATACTTATAGTATATTTTGGATATATTAAACATTTGGTTTATATTACTTATTCTACTACGTATGTGTTTAGCAATAAATGTTTTCATTAAATGTTTTTGAATAATAATTAAACGTTTTGGGTAGCATGTTATGATCATGGAGGCTTGTATGAGATGAGCCGGGCTTCTACAGACGGTTCGCCTCGTACGCCGATTTTGGCCTGATTTTGGGTCGTGACAACTTTGAGGACTATAGTGTACTTTTGTATACTTTGGGGACTGATCTGTAATATTTTATAAGTTCAAGGATTGATCTATAATTTTGCATAATGATTGATTTGTAATTGTCCATAAGTTTGGGTTAATGTGTAATTTTACGAAAGCTGAGGGACTAAACGGTAATTGTCCATAAGTTCAGGGTTTCGAACGTGAGTGTTAGATATTAGTTAGAAATAGGACTTCCACTGACGTCTGGAGTTTAGGGTTTTGCATTTGCATTTCAAGCATTTTTCATATTGCCACAGTACGATATTTGACTTCTGTTATAAATTGTCAGTTTCCGATTCCGTTGTATATAAGTGGTAAATAGTAATCGGCCATTAGCGTATGTCTGGATTATTAGCTCAACGTCCAGGTGAGAGCGTCGACACCTCTAAACACATAGGTTGTGTCTTCTCAAATTATATGTTTTTAGTGTGTTTGGACATAATTTGTAAATCGACTAATTTAAAGGATCGATAATTTCTAAAATTTGATTATGTAAAATATGGAACAAGATAATCAGTATAATATCAGTATTTGTAACAGTATCAGAATAATTAATTTATTTACATGCCAATATATATATATATATATATATATATATATATATATTATTCTCTGTTGACTCAGGACACAAATGCTATGGGGTAAGCGTGGCCTTTGGTATACCAATGTGAATGTCTAGTTACCAAGGTTGGTGGTAACCCGTGTGCCTAGCTAACAAACGTGCTCACTATATTATCAGTTTCAGACTTTATCAGATCAAATCAGTTGGTCCTGTGTCTATTAGTCAGTTAGGCTATATATGTATTTGTATAAGATTTGTATGATTGCATGTTGTTTACTAAGGGTGCGAACGATTTCAAAATGAATTTCAGAAACTATTATTATATACTTAGCATGTATACCTATGTATATAAGTATATTTTCATGTGGTATTTTTGAAACGATTTCAAAATAGTTTATGTGAGTTCCGGAGGCGATCTAGAGTATTGTCTCTCACTGAGTTTACTTACCCCTCCCCTCTAACATTTTTCAAGTTATTCAGTATTTGCTTCGTTAGATCTTCGATGTTCAGTGAGACATCCAAATCTGTAACGATAACCCTTTTGGTCAAGCCCAGTCTGTATATGTGTTAGTTGCTCCACACCAAGTAGTGAGTTTCGAATATGTATTTCACCATACTCAATTTTAACTGAAATTATTTCTAAATGTTTAATATTTATTTGATATAGTATAATATTTGATACATTTAGGGAATACATGATTCATTACTATTTAGTTTAATATGTTTGATATATTGTTTAATAAAATTTTTAAATGGATAAGTTGGTAAGAATGTCTGATTATCCGAGGCTTGTGTGAGATGGACTGGGTCTTCTGTTCGGCCCACGTTGTACGCCGATCATGGTTCGAAAACGAGTCGTGACACCTGAGCCTTATTCCTCACCCTATCTACTATAAAGCGAAGAATTTGAACATTAGATTTACCCCACATCTGCAGCAAACCCAAATACATCTCTTCTCCTGTTGTTTCCTTACAACCAAAATAATCCAGAATACTTTTTTTCAAATATGGCAGTACAAAAGAAGAAAAATGATGTTGTTGAGTTCAGTTTTGATGATGGTGATTGCAAAACATCCACGAAAGATGTTCTAAGTTGCAGACTTGCTGAAATATGGATACAAAGCACTTATGCATGTGCAAGCCACTTTGATCATGTAAAAATGGCATTAAGTCGAGTTCTATTGAATATAAGTCACGTTGATCATACTCAAGCAATTCTGGGTTTCTCAGATGTAGCACAAGTCACGTTGCATATGGATACAAGTCACTTAGAAATAACTCATTCACGAAACAGAAGGATTCCAAATCATAAAAAGTGAGTTGTACATGATACAAGTCACGTTATATAAATAACACACCTTCTGGATTGGTTGAACAAGTATACAATTCACGTTATAAAGAGTACAAGTCACATAGATGATGATCAGATGAGGACAAAGTGAACACACTCCTCAGGATTTGAATTTGAATATTCTCTGACACACTGGCATGGATTAAAGGTGTGATCTTGAGATGAAGTCGACAATGCACATGGCAGAAGGTACAGGTCGCGTTGAAGAATCACTGGGTGAATGTGCATCTTTTGGAACAAAGATCAAAGCTCGTAAAACAAGCCACAATCCACGTTGATAGATGATCATCGCACATAGAACGTGTATAAGTCACGTAGATCACAATCCAGTTAGGGCAGCGGCTACTAGAGCTCTTCCAAGACACATAGAATTGCTATCAAGACACGCAGAACTCAATTGGACTAAAGTACAATGCGTGTAGATGATGTACAATGTGTTGGAGTTTTGGCATGAAAACATAGGCGGAATAACAAAAACTTTTCATCTAATCACTCCAATAACAAACCAAGATTGATAGATTAAATAAATATCAGATCTTTACTTACATGATGAGTGCTGAATCATATTTGATTATTCACCAAGAGCCCTAGTTCACCTTTACCAAGGATGAATCCTTACTCCTTAGATTTGCTCCAAGCTTTGTAAGAACATTAGCCTTAAGACTAAGATCTCTACTTCACACACACTAGATCTATACTAGAATGAGTTGAGGAGTGCTAGCACTAAAGTAAACACTCTCTAATGGTGAATATAGGGTTCAAAAATGCTAGATTAGGATGTGTTCTCTTGGAGGCAAAAACACCAACTCAATTAGGGTTAGATGTAGTGTCACACCTTAGGTCTTTATATAGTGTTAGGGTGATCCTATTAGGGTTAGGTTGTCTCCAAAAACCCTAATAAATCATGTCATGTCCGGCCACACCTTTCCTTTTGGGTTAGGAAGTCTAATTCCTACTTTAAAGGGAAAGGCTCTTAACTTTTAGGATAAGGCCATTGAGCTTAATTTCCTTACACTATTTGGACATTTATTTAACCAATTAATCCATGAATAATTAAGTAAACATGTCATGGGATGAATTATCATATAATTAACCCATACTAACCATAGCCGAAATTCACCTATGCACCTTAAGTCAACATTTTACCTAATTGCAAGAATAGAGATAAAACTCATTCCAAATCTTTCGTGTGCGATCCTGTAGGTTCATTCAATGTTGGCAATGAGTTTAATATACATTAATACTCATAAATCACTAGGGGCCTCTAGCAAGACGTAGTAACTACCAAATTGAATGAATGTCGACTGGAGCCAACAAACCTAATTGCAACCTTATACAATCCTTTACTTTTCGATATCATGATTAGCATGAGGTATGGAACATGTCACCCTCATTTGTTGCTAAAACATTTCTTATCTCTAAATTACATTGACTCAATCAAATAAATGATAACTCTTTTATCATTTCATTTGGGCATGGTCATGCACTACTTAGTGTCATTTATCAAGTGGTCGGTGATATCTTCTCTCTCTTATGAGAGAGTGGTAATCTCTTCACTTCACTCATGTTTCTAGCATGATTGTTAGCATACCCAATCAAGTCCATACTTGCCCCCAGTTACGGAAGGCATTAGGCAAATGTTCAAAGTATACTAATCCTCACATAGAATCCATAGCGATTTTAGGTCTAAGGATTTCCAGTATAAGCCTTGCATGAGAACTACTTATGACATATAATCATGTAGTATTCTCATGAATGGATCGATCCAATAATGTTCCCTAACATGTATTTATACTCTGATTGATATCTCTATATCCCATGACCTTGTAGAACACGGTCATCTTACAGAGCACATACTAGTCTTAGTTTGTTATCACTCCCATAATAACAATCGATTAGGGATAATTTAGAATGTTATTCTTTTGAGTCTTAAGGTTCTACTATCAAATCACGTATTTGATTTAATTTAAGTAGAATAACTATTCATGGACATTTTATCAAGTTAACTATGCACAAGAATAATAACTAAATAAAATAATACCTTATTTTATTTAATTAAATAGATTACAATGTCATTAGGCCCCAGAGCATAACTAACACAATGCACGTCGTTGAAGGTGACGTCAATTAAAACAAAATTCTTCTCTTTCTCATAACAGCTACTTCGAGTCTCCAACGACTGTATCTTTAAGAGTGACTATAAAGGCCCCATAGTAGAAGGAAGACAAGAGAGTTATTTTCTATACATTGCTATTATTGTTTCTTTCACTTCTACCTTTCTAACCCATTTGAGCTATTCACTTGTAAACATACTTGGGTTTGGGCTTAGCTTTAAATCTGTGTTTTGGGAACACATATTTGTAACGATCAAAGTATTTGATTGAAGGTAGATAGGTTTGTTGTAAGCCTATAGAAAACAATATTGTAAGCTTGGAGGTTTTGAGCCGGAATCAACCTCGTGTGTTTGCCTTGGAGGTGTTGAGCCGAAATCAACCTTGTGTATTGACCTTGTTGAATTGAGCCGTAATCAATCACCATTATAGTGGAAATTCTAAGCAGTGAGACTTAGGTAGTGGACGTAGGCATCGAATTGGCTGAACTACTCTAAATCTCGGTGTTGATTTTGTCCTTACATTTAAAGTCGCTTTCGCTCCATAAACGTTATCCAAAACATAGACCGAAATTCTCCAACAGATGCTTGACTTGTCAAAATTAATCCTCAATCCCGACACCAAAGCAAATTAACAAAAAAAAAATCTTCCATTGTTTCACTTCCTTCTGGTCCGCCTTAGCAAAAGGTATCGTCAATAAATAGCAAGTGTGAAACCACAGGGCATCTTCTATTAATTTTGTACCCTTCCACCACTCATTGGCTTCGTTTGTAATCAATGAACCTCGACAATGCCTCTGAAACAAAGAGAAACAAGTAAGGAGATAAGGATCTCCTTGCCTCAAACCTCTCGTGGGAGAGAAAGATTCGAGGGGTTGACCATTCAATAAAATATCATACTGAACAGCAGAGATGCATTAGAAAATCCATTTGCACCATACATCACTAAACCCCATTCTCCTAAGGACTTCTATTATAAAATCCTACTGAACACAATCATAGGCTTTAATATAAATCCAATTTAAACTACCCACCCTTATTTAGATGGCTTCATGCTGAAACAAGCGGTGCAAACCTCTTCTTCACTAACTGGGTCCATGAGGACTCTATTCATATCTTCATTAACCAGCATGGGGATTGCTTGAAGAATTTTCCCCCTCCCATCTACCCCTCTTTGAGATTGAAACAGACCAATAGAAAACCGTCTCACATAATCCCTACGCTTCTCTTGTTCAGTGATCCACTGGCCTCAATCCTTTTTTAAACTTTAATACTATTAAGTCTTCTTCTCTAAACAGTGGTGGGATGGAAAAAAAACCCTCATTTAGATCCCCCTCCTTCAGTCATTGGATTCTTGCCTTTTGCATCCAAAACAACTCATCATCCCTATAAGCTTGATCAACTTTTTTCACCAAAGATCGCTCCTCTAACTTATGATGGCCGTTAGGAAGAGACCTATGAACACTGCAATTAGCCAGTAAGAAGCTCTATTCTCTTACGACTATTGGTGCAATTAGTCTTTCCCCATCTATAAAGCGCCCTTAGGAAATTCCTCAAATTTCTTACAGTGACAAACTGCGCCAAACCTCTGAGAGTCTTCTCCCATTGGACCCGAACTAAATCTGTGTACCCCCCTTGCTTTCCCAACGCATATCATACTGAGGAGACCTCTTCACTCTCTCCTCTTGACCATCAAATTTAAAAAAATAGGCATGTGGTCAGAACCAAACAACTCTCCATGTTCCACTAACGCATTAGGATATGCTGACACCCTATCCACCGTTCCTAAAGCTCTATCTAGTCTCTCTTTGGTATTAGCTTCCTCCTCCCTGCCATTGTCCCAAGTATAAACATCTCCCACAAATACCCAATCCAACAATCCACATTCTTGGACCCAATCCCTAAACAATTCCATCTAATAACAATTTGGCAGGCTTACAATAATTTTCTCCTCTTCCCAAAGATAAGCATTGAAGTCACCAATACACAGCCATGGCGCCGAATGAGCTCCTCTATACGCATGAAGATCCTCCCACACTTTTTGTCTATCCTCTTCCTTGGGAGCTCCATAAATAAATGAAAAGTCCCAAGTCTCCTCCCTTAAACCGAGTGTGATAATTCCTAGCCTTTGCAATTATCTTAAAATGACAGTCCTCCCTCCACCAAAGTGACAAGCCACCCCCTGAACCTCTTGGTGCTACATAACCCTCCTGGTAATAATCTCCATAGCCTTTGCGTATATTGAACTATGGTTTTCAATAAACATATATAAATGTCTATTGTACATAAAATGATGAAATTATCCAAAACATAAATTCCGTGTTGTCGGGCTTGAGGTAGCCCAATAGCTTGTCTCAACCCATACGTTCGTCATGTTCCCTATCGAGTCGTCACAAAAACAATGACTTTCTTTTCCTAAACTTGTCTACATAGTCATTTTTACTTCTCCTTGATCTCCCGATTGTATACGATATGAATTTAGTATTAATCAATATTGGACTCCATTATAATCAATTCTGTATCCGTACATGATTACAACATAAAACCAAGAATATCATTTTACAATTTTTTGTTACAAAATAATAAATTAAATAGAATTATTAGACATTAAGTATAATTGGCATATATCAGTTATTCAATAGTATGACTAAACAATTAATTAAATATGTCACTAATTTTTTTGTAATTAAGTTACAAAAAAACCTAATTTGTAAAATTTAAAAAAATAATTAATTATCTTTCTCTTAAAAGATGAGAACTCTGGCCAAGACTCGAGGAAGCCAACTAAGTCCTTAAGAATTTAAACAAGTTCTTTGTCTGCTTCATCCAATTTTTCCAGTTCTTTGTGGGTTTGATCATCAATATGTATAGTTTTTTTGTGCAAAAAAAATAAAATTAGTCAATAATATAAATAGTAGTTTCAAAAACATTTGCTTAAGAAATTAAACACAAACCAACACATTAAAACTATAATCTTCATATTAATATTATTAAAAAATTAATTTAGACTTAGTAAACTAATGAAATTAAAAAGTAATTGTTGGAAAAAGTGGTCCGCCCATGATTGGTGAACCGAACTCTGTCGGTCGAGGTGTGAACCGATACCAATTGGAAAACCTAATTGAGGAGAAGCAAACTCAATTAGTCAATGTGTGATGAACCGAGGTCAATTAACAAGTATAATTGAGTTGAGAATGAAAATGGGCTCGTTGGGCCTTCAATCCAGTTTGAGGGCTTATATAAGGAGCATTGCTCCTTTCTTTCCTTCATTCACTCCGACACCTCCAACGAGAGGGAGAGAGAGAGCTTTCCACCAGGAGAGAGCGAGGCTCAGCCTCTTGTCCCAAGTCTTGCATAGATCACGTGTGGCGTCTAGACTGCGAAATAGACGGACATTGCCGTTGACATTTCAACCGTTGTTTGGTCGCAAGACCAACATAAAACGGGTCTTGCTCCGCTGCTAGCTTCCGCTGGAATCGAGGTTAGTAAGTCGAACCTATTTATTATATTGTTTATTACTTAACCGGTATGCGATTTCTTCATTGGTATCAAAGCCAACACGAGTTTTTTAAATATATTTCGAAAATATTGTTGGTCTATGTCTAGAATGCCTACTGTGATTTTTTAGTATTCGAGTTTCTGTCTCGAACGTCGTTTTTTGTTCAAGTCTATCCGAAGTTGAATTCTAAAAGTTGAAATTTCGAAATTCTGACAAAAGATTTGAGATCAGCGACCTCAAAAACATTACCTTCCAAAATTTCGTCGCAAAATTCCATTGGGAAGGTCGTCAAATCGACAAAAACTCGATCGAAAAATACTGAGTGATGATATCTAGATGAATTTGTTCATCTGTTAAGAATGGCGACGTGGCACGTTCTAATTCTTCCACATGTGCAACTCAGATCACGACACTTGGTGGAGAGAGAACATGGTCAAAGCTGACGAAAATGTGGGCCAATCCTAAGCTAACACGTGTCAGAGACAAAACCATATGAACTGAGTGTCGGTAGCCAATCAACATATGACATGTGGCAAATAGTGCTGTGTAGGCAACCACGTCATGGACACATGGTTTGCTAACTAGTCTGACACATCATCACATATAACCAATGATGTGTTGACACGTGGCATAGTGGTCACGTGGCGTACACGTCAGTCAACCTTGTGCCAATTAGAAAGCGACATGTGGCGTGTGTGACATGCGACACCTGGCTCAACCCAACGACGACATGTGGCGGCACGCGCTGGCTCGTGTACGCACGTGAATCCCTCCACGTGAAGCATTTTAGCGCGTGACATGTGTCTCGTCCACCATTTTTCTTAATGTTTTCGGCAGAAATACAATTTGGATTTTTCTAGATTTTTTGGTATATTTTCACAATTTTTTGAGTTCTTGAACTATTTTTTTCCCAATTTATTGGTGTATAAACAGTGCTAAAAATTTTTGAGAAACTGCATTTTTCTTCCAAGAATTATTTTAGAAATTAGTTTTCAAAATAATTAATTTTAAAATGTCCAAATGTGGTTCTCATTTAGATAATTGAAATTAGATTTCAATTATTGGAGAAATACGCTAGTACGTATATACCCATTTTATTTGTAATTTATTACAAATATATGAATGAGATAAAAACACTGATCGACTAATCACAAGCGCATAGTTGTCAATGTAGTTTTCCCTTGGAAGTATCCCTAGGGTATCGAATCCACGAGAAAGGTTTGCTAATGTGATCAATTAGTGACAAGAAAATAAAAGTTCGATAGTTGAAGTTTTTGGTAATTCGAAAAAGAAACAAAGATGCAATTAAGAGTAAACAAACAAATTACAATAAGATGTTAGGGCTTTCGAGGTTCGACCAATAATTCTACTTGTTATACCTATGAATGGGTTATTTTATGGAATGGGTGTTCTCTCGCTAATTTCGCTTAAAACCTCTTTCAAGTTCATTTAAGCTATGTCTACATTTATTAGGAGGGTCATTTCGGCCTTACCTAACTAAACTAAACTCATTAGACTCAGTCGGGAATTTCATCGAGCACATTACATACATAGAATATGTCTACCCTATGTATGGTAATTTCAATGCTTGTAAACCTCATTTAGGCTTCATCTTTTGATCCTTCACCTAAATTTGTCACTAACATCATCATGGTGATCAAGCATAACAACATTCATACAAAGCAAGTCATTGAACCAAACCAACAATCACACAAGATATACATGAAATTCATCATTCTCATTCATAAATATAATAAGCATCCATCAATGGTCTACATCTCTCAACCCTAACAAAAGAACTAAGCTACCATAACTATGTTCAATAAAATGTAACAATGAAATACAACATAAATCATGGTAGATAACAACAAGAATAAGGAGGAATTAAAGAGCATAAGCAGAAGAGAAAGCTTCTCTAGGTTGGGTTGTAGAGAATCCCTTAAGCCTCCAAGATCTATTCTTCCTTCCTCTAAACCCTAGAAAAGTTACAGTGTGTGTGTGGGTGTGTTTCTAAATCTAAGTATTGAATTCTCTCTTGAGAGTGAAAGAGATGGGGTATTTATACCCGTAGACATATAGTAAAAACCCATATGTTTTGTGTACAAAATGCCCCCAATGGATACCTTTTATACCCCTTACTTTAGTGGCTTCCCATCATTTTATGCTCCTTATCTGCTGTGTGTCACGGTCGTGACAATTGGGTGTCACGGCAGTGAGGTGCTTCTGTCTATGGTCACAGCCATGAGGTGCTTCTGTCCATGGTCATGGCCGTGGGACTTGGACCTTAGGCTGTGACACTTAGTCCATGCACATTTCCTTTGTTTTCTTCAATCTTTCTTGCATTCGTTCAATGCATTTTCATTTTTCCTCTCGTTTGCACTCATTTCCATCGAAGTTCGTGCAAATCAATCATCCTGCAAATATCATACACATCTTACCAATTTCACCACAAAAGAATATTTACAAGAGGAAAATGGGTATATTGTTGCTTGAATTCTTATGAAACAATAACACACATCAAACTCCCCCCCCCCCCACTTAGTTGTTTGCTCGTCCCCAAGCAAACTAATCTCAATTTCGGGGCAAGAATACAATTCGAATAGCAAAGGTCAAAGAATTCTTATATCATGTAAGTGTGCGAGTAAAATGATCAAGAGAAGAACAACATGTTATTCATCAATTACATGAACTAACGTTGGCATTAAGAAGTGGCAATCTCGAAAGTTCAAATATCAAAGTCCCTAATCTATTGGCATCTCCAAAGTTTATCTCTTAATTTGCCAAGAAAGAATAAAATAAATTATCATTTGTTTTACAACAGGCTTAACCTTTTCCATTCATTTACAACCTTTGTGCTTTCTTTTAAACTTCCTTTAATTGCTTTTTTTCATTGCTTTCACTTTGTTTTGGGGTGCTATAAACGCAGTCAGCGAATTAAGAGTTCCTGTGTAAAAACACTTATTTGGAATTCCTAGGGTGTACTAACATGTTCCACCACGAGTGGGCCCCATGCGCTTGTCCTCGTTTATGTTCACCCTCAAAAGTGAAGCTTAATCATTTAAGAACTTAACACATTAACTAGGCCAAGCCAACTCCAATTTCTTAGAATTTAATCAATTAAGCACAATTATCTTGGAAAAATGTTTGCAAACTTCTATTATGCCTCCATTAATAGACTAAAGTTGTTGATACATGAACTTTCAACCTTGCCACTTAAAAATGCCAAATTACCGCTCAAGTTACCAATAATTAGCATGCATTATTCAATTGATCATGTTAAAAACACTCTTAAATACTACAAGATTCCTTCAAACCAATTCAATCCAAATTTTATTATTCTCAAGTTTGATGCACTCTAAAGAGAATTGGCACGATTCAACCAAAAATGTGGAAAATTTTGGACAAAATTTGAGCATTTTCACGAAAAATTTACACAAACAAGGACATTTTCAAGCAATTAAGCCCAAGCATTCAATAAACCTCTTCCACACACTTATTTTGAACATTGTCCCCAATGTTCGATAAAGTAAATCCATATCAACCTAAACAACAACAATGAACAAGAAGGACAAGTTCAATGTGCAATAGTAAGTATTAAAAGTAAAGAGATAAGGTTTAGAATGTTGCTCTATTTTTCTCCTTACTCGCATGTTCTCTTCCTTTGAATGAACAGCTTCACTATTAGTCAGTGGACACAAATGTATATATACATGTAAATGGGTAATATCCCTCTTCACCTTCCTCTACACAATATAAGGGAGGGAAATGGGATGTAAAAGCATAGTTTAATGTCATTGCGGACCCAAAATTAGTTTCATGTCATTTCGGACACAAAAGACAAAAATAGTTTAACGTCATTTCAGACATAAGGATATCTTCAATAATCAAAAGCCATGCAGTGAATGGTATGCACACGATCTCCTTCCATGTAATGCTTGAGACATTGACCATTCACAATAAAATAAGCGCTTCCATTACCTTGAATTTTGATGGCTCCACTAGAATGTACCTTGGTGATCACAAAGGGACCCGACCGCCTTGACTTTAGCTTGCCCGAAAAAAGTTTCAACCTTGAGTTGAAAAGGAGAACTTTTTGGCCTTCGTGAAATTTTCTCATTGCAATGTGCTTGTCATGCCTAGCCTTGGTTCGCTCCTTGTAAATTCGAGAGTTTTCATAAGACTCCCGCCTTATCTCCTCTAGCTCATTCAGTTGAAGCATTCTCCGTTCTCCCACTTTTCCCAAGTCAAAATTCAAAGTTTCGATTGCCCAAAATGCTCTATGCTCAAGCTCAAACAGTAGATGGCATGCTTTCCCAGATACAAGGTGGTATGGAGACATTCCTAATGGAGTGTTGTAGGTCGTTCTATATGCCCACAATGCATCATCAAGCTTCAAAGCCCAATCTCTTCGTGAAGCATTCACTATTTTCTCAAGAATTCGCTTGAGCTCCCGATTCGAGATTTCAACTTGTCCACTTGTTTGAGGATGATAAGTGGTGGACATTTTGTGGTTGCATCCATATTTTGTCAAAAGGGATGAAAACAAGTGGTTGTTGAAGTGGACTCCATTATCACTTATGATTGCTTTAGGAACTCTAAACCTTGTAAACATATTCTTCTTGACAAACTTAACCACAACCTTGGCCATATTATTTGGCAAAGCAACTGTCTCTACCCACTTTGATACATAATCCACAGCCACCAAGATGTACGTATTGCTATAAGAGGGTGGAAATGGTCCTATAAAATCAAGTCCCTAAGCATCGAACAATTCCACTTCTAGAATTCCCTGTTGAGGCATCTCTTGTTTCTTACTAATATTGAATGTTCTTTGGCATCTATCATAAGCCAAAACAAACGTTCTTGTGTCTTTGAATAAAGTTGGCCAAAAGAAACCACATTGCAATACCTTAACAGCTGTTTTATCAGGACCATGATGTCATCCACAAGGCAAGGAGTGACAATGCCCAAGGATAGAGACCATCTCATGGTCTGAAACACACCTCCTAATGATGCCATCTGGACAATTCTTGAAGAGTAATGGATCCTCCCACATGTAATATTTAGCATTCGAAAAAAATCTCTTTCTTTGATGAAAGGACAATTCGTTAGGCACAATTCCTGATGCTAGATAGTTTGCAATGTCAGCATACCAAGGAATGTTGGGAGCGTCCACAACAAATAATTGCTCATCTGGAAATGTATCACAGATTGGCTCCTCCTCATGTTGAAGTGACTCAATTCTCGTCAAGTGATCTGCAACCACGTTCTCATAATCCTTTTTATCTTTAATCTCCAAATCAAACTCTTCCAAAAGAAGTATCCATCGAATCAACCAAGGCTTTGCATCCTTCTTTGCCAACAAGTATTTGGTTACAGAATGGTCGGTGTAGACAATCGCTTTGGATCCCACCAAATAAGAGCAAAATTTCTCAAAAGCATACACAACCGCTAAAGCTCCTTTTCGGTGGTGGCATAATTGATTTGAGCATCATTGGGCAATCTGCTTGCACAATAAATCACATGAAGCCACTTTTCCCTTTTTTGACCCAACACGGCGCCAATGGCAAAATCACTTGCATCACATATGAACTCAAATAGCAGGTTCCAATTCGGTATTATCAAGATGGGAGCCGATGTCAATTCTTTGTTTAACCTGCCAAAGGCCTGTAAGCACTCAACATCAAAGTTAAATGGTGCATCCTTCGCAAGTAAGTCACACAAGGGTTTAGTAATTTTTGAAAAATCTTTAATGAAATGCCTATAAAACCTCGCATGACCTAGAAAACTCCTAACACCTTTTATTGAAGTTGGAGGGGATAATTTTTCAATTACTTCCACCTTAGCTTTATCCACTTCAATGCCATTAGCATAAATTTTGTGACCAAGTACAATGCCCTCGTTAACCATGAAGTGACATTTTTCCCAGTTAAGCACCAAATTAGTCTCTTCACATCTATGCAACACTTTTTTCAAATTATCTAGACATGCCTCAAATGAACACCCAAAGACCGAAAAATCATCCATGAAAATTTCTATGATATCTTCAATCATATTGGAGACTATTGCCATCATACATCTTTGAAAAGTTGCGGGTGCATTGCACAAACGAAGGGCATTCTCCTATATGCGAAGGTACCATAGGGACAAGTAAAAGTAGTTTTTTTCTTGGTCCTCGGGTGCTATAGGAATTTGATTGTAGCCCGAATAACCATCAAGGAAACAATAATAAGCATTACTGGCCAATCTCTTAAGCATTTTATCAATAAATGGCAATGGAAAATGATCTTTCCTAGTGGCAGCATTCAATTTCCTATAATCAATGCACATGCGCCAACCAGTTACTAGTCTAGTGGGGATTAATTCATTATTAGCATTCTCAAAAACAGTAATCCCACTATTCTTACGCACAACCTGAACAGGACTAACCCATTTACTATCAGAAATGCTATAGATAATACCTGCATCGAGTAGCTTCAAAATCTCTGCATGTACTACCTATTTCATTTTTGGTTTGAGTCACCTTTGGTGCTCAATTTTTGGCTTGTAGCCATCCTCCATCAATATTCGGTGCATGCATATGGATGGGCTAATACCTTTGATATCGGTAATACTCCATGCAATTGCCGATTTATGCTCTCTTAGCACCCTCAAGAGTTTGTTTTCCTCTGTATCACTTAAAGAATATGAAACAATAACAGGAAATGTTGAGGACTCCCCTAAGTAAGCATACCTAAGGTGTGAAGGTAAAGGTTTTTGTTCCACTTGAGGTGGTTTCTCACAAGATGGAGTTGGTCTAGTTTTCTCAACCCCAGTTCCTCAAACATTGTTTTAAACATGTAGCCCTCTCCTTCTATCCTCATTACACTATCTCTCAAGTTTATGTCCTCTATTTCATGTGATAAGCTCAAGGAAATACATGTTTTGAAAGGGTCATCTCCTTGTTTTCAAATTCCTCGCATACCAAAGGGTCAACAACATCAATGCTAAAACAAGTTTCATCTAAGGATGGACATTTCATGGATTTAAACACATTAAATTCTTGAGTTTTGGTTCCTACCTTTAAATTTAATTTACCCTATTGAACATCAATAAGTGCTCCCCCCGTAGCTAGGAAAGGTCTTCCTAAAATGATAGGGATATCCAAGTCCTCACTCATTTCCAAAATAAGGAAATCTGTAGGAAAGTAAAATTTAATAATATTTACCAGAACATCCTCAAGTATGCTCAAAGGATATCGAATGGACCGATCAGCAAGTTGAAGAGGTAGATGGCTTGAATTCTCCCATCCCAAGCTTGAGAAAAATGGAGAGTGGCATGAGATTTATGGATGCTCCCAAATCACACAATGATCGATCAATGCCATAAGTCCCAATGGTGCATGGTATGGTGAAGCTCCTAGGATCTTTAAGCTTTGGAGGAAACTTATTCTAGATAATCGCACTACATTCTTCGGTCAAGGCAATGGTGGTGTATTCCTCCAACTTCTTCTTGTTAGAAACAATTTCTTTCAAAAAATTTGCATAGTGAGGCACGTGAGAAATTGCTTCTATGAAGGGAATGTTCATTTGGATTTTCTTGAACATATCCAAATATTTCATAAAGTTATTCTGCTTGGTGCGGTCTTTCAATCGTTGTGGAAATAGAATGGGAGGAACATAAGGTTTTACCTCCTCTTTCTTGTCGGACTGGAGCTCTTCATCCTTCTCATATTTCTCATCATCCTTTGAAACCTCATCAACCACAACCTCTTTGCTCTTATCTTGCTTTGGCTTTATCTCCACACTCGATTCCTCTAACACCTTTTCGTTCCTCAAAGAAACTACCATAGCATTCTCTTTTGGATTCACCTCTGACGTGCTTGGCAATTTACCCTTTTCCTGCTCTGAAACCGCCTTGGCTAGCTGACCAACTTGTCTTTCCAAGTTCTGAATGGTTACCTGTTGAGACTAAATGATCTGATCTACTTTTGCATCTCGAGCATCCATCTTTGAATGGGTTCTTTTATGGAATGGATGTTCTCTCGCTAATTTTGCTTAAAGTCTCTTTCAAGTTCATTTAAGCTATGTCTACATTTATTAGGAGGGTCCTTTCGACCTCACCTAGCTAAACTAGACTCATTAGACTCATTCGGGAATTTCATTAAACACATTACCTACATATAATATGTTTACCCTAAGTATGGTAATTTCAATGCTTGTAAACCTCATTTAAACTTCATCTTTCTATCCTTCACCTAAATTTGTCATTAATATCATTATGGCGATCAAGCATAACAATATTCATCCAAAACAAGTCATTGAACCAATCCAACATAAGCACAATATATCACATGAAATACATCATTACCATTCATAAATATAGCAAATATCCATCAATAGTATACATCTCTCAACCCTAACACAAGGTTTAAGCTACCATGATCATGTTCAATAAATGAGATGGTATGATCGTCAGCCTACACCTACAGATTTAAGGCAAGTGTACCTATCGTCTATAGCTAGTGGACCTATGATTATCGAGTGCTAAAAAATGTGTCCAGTAGCTTCTGTTATGCAAAAATGATTATTAAAGTACGTCATGGAATGCAGAACATAATTTATTCATGCATAAAATATGTCTTCCTTTCCAAAATGTACGTTACAGCTCAAATCCAGATAAAGTACATTTTATCTTCTGAAACGTACATTATCTGATGTCATATAGCTTTCCTCGACTTTCTTTGCTTCCAGACACATGTCAGATTATTCTTGTGGCTTAACAACAACCAACCTTGCAAAATTAACAACATTAAACATCTTCAAACACCCAATAATCATCTCAAACATCTGAGGATTGGATCAAAATTGAATGGAATACTACAGAGAACCTAGTAGGAACGGGCGAGGTATTACACAAACCTCACAAACCCTCTTGTTTTTTGAGGAAACAAAACAAGGAAACCTAGCTACCATTTCAAGCAATAATTGCTTGTTAAAATTATTTCCCAATCACTAAAAAACTAATCACACCAATCCACAATGATTTCAAATCAAATAAACACAGGAAGGTATCAAAGCAATAGTAAAGAAAAAGAGAGAATATAAGTAAATGAAATATCACAAAGCATGCCCAATGTTTCTCTCTCTGGAGACGTCCTTTTATACTCATATAGAGATCTATGACCATTAGTCTCAAGAAAAGAATTGTTATGGATCTTGTGAAAAATCTATACCGATATGACATCATCCACAGTTACGTGCGCAATTCTTGTAACCATCAGAGTTTTACGTACGTAGCTTTCTTCGTTACGTGCTTTACTCTATACCTCATTTTTCTTCAAGAATTCCCTATCTCAAAATTCCATGTTCTTGCATGGGTAATTCCACATTACTTGCTTAACTTTTTCTTCATGAGTCTACGGCCTCAAAGTGACACAATATTGTGTGCTTAACCAAAATTTAAGCATCAGAGTGTTTCAGAGACTTGCAAACCTTACGTGTGCAAATCAACCCTTGCATGCACAACAATCTATGACACAAGAATTTGAATATTATGCTTGTATCATGTGTTAGTTTTAGTGCCCTAGTCCAATCGGGTATGCATACATTCCATCAATCATACTCATCAAGTGGCCTAAAAATATCACTCTTTTTAAGAGGAACAAATTTGTCACTCTCACTATCAGTCCTCTTCAAGATTCATGGCATATCCAATCATAGTCTTTATTATTACCCTATTACGGATAACGTTTGACTAAGTCAAAACATGTGATTCCTCAGGTAGGAGTCAGTAGTGAGTTTTGGTCAGAAGACTCAAATATCACCACTGCGTGAAAGCTACTTGTGACATTAATCCATGAAGTGTTTTCACAGCGGGGTAGTCCAATACATGTTCCCAACATGTATCTATGTTCTAAGTGACATCTCATATCCATAATCATAAAAACGTGATTATCCTCTTAGCAATATACTAACCTTAGTTTATTATCATTCCCATGATAATAATCGAGTAGAGACATTTAGAATAGTATTCCATTTAACTTATGGTTTTACTATCAAATCACACACTTGATGATATAAGGAAGAATAAACTGTTCATGGATATAATATTTTGTAGATATGAAATGTGCTGAAGAGTTTTAGCATGTTGAACTCCAAGAAAGGAATGATTCTCATGGTTCTTGGAAAACCATTAAGCAAAGATAACTATTCTAAAACAAAGCAAGCCAGAGATTACATGAGTATGATTCCATATGCTTCTACTATTGGATCCATCATGTATATTATGCTTTGTATACGCCCTGATGCTGCTTTTGCTTTAAGTTTGACTAGTTAGATTTCAGTCTGATCCACGTGAAAGTCACTAGACCGCAGTCAAGAATATCCTCAAGTACTTGAAAAGAACTAAGGATGTTTTCTTGGTCTATGGAGGACATGAAGGTGAACTAGTCCTGAGTGGTTACACTGATGCTGGATTTTAGTCTGACCATGATGATTTTTTATCGCAATCTAGTTATGTGTTTTATTTGAATGGAGGTGTAGTCAACTAGAGAAGCTCCAAGCAGTACACCGTGGCCTATT